>VUJU01000112.1:0-61892 GCA_009835225.1 Aphis craccivora | reverse complement strand
CATCAAAAATCTGCCTATGTTTATTAAATGTAAAAGAGTTTTGGCCCAACTCGGAGAAATAATATTTTAATATAACAAATGTCTTCATAATATTAAATTATTATTATTAAAAGACCTATATTATTACTTATTACTTATTAGCAATAGATACGGACCATCGAGAATGATGTACCTAAATTGCCTATTCAAGACGCCGTGTTACTATAATTATAAAATGTTTCAATTAAAATAATTTAATTTGAACGTCTTACGAGGTGCCTGCAGAAAAATAATGAAATGACACCAAGAACATACGGAACAATTTAAAATCATGTTTAAAGCGATGATTCTCGAATCTACTCAAGTCAGTAGTTATGGGATTGAACGTTGTATCGCATAATAGATTAATATTAATATTAATATATTGTACAATAATAGTTGAAATATGATATTCCAATGATATCGACCTTTTATGAGTTCAGTAGATTTTTTTTTTTATATTTTTTAATTTGTATTTTTCTTCATTAATTGAAGTAGATTAAAAACAATTTTCGTTAGAAAAATTGTTTACAAGCTTTCTGACAGCTGTGAAACTTATTCGTTTTACGAACTACGACCATGTTAGGTATGAAATATCAATATTATTATATTTTAGTAAATCGCTTTATATAAAATCATAATATTATTTATAATGATTGACTAATAAATTAATTTAGTAATTCCGAGTTCTAAGCCAAAATCTTCTCTATCACATAATTCAACAGTATTCAAAAAATATTAGGTACTCATCTCATTATTTTTTTTTGTACACATTCCTAACAATATTGCGACTACGACAAAAGGATAATTATTATTAATTAGTAGTTTCGAGTGGTAGTTAAAAGGGTTGGTCATGGGATAAACGAGCCCCTCTATACCCGAGAACTATCAAGTGTGTGTAAGTGTATGTTAGCGTGCATCTACTCGGTTGCATAGCGTTAAGCATAATCCGCGTGCGTGTGTTGTATACCATCCCTTGGGCTGTTTCTTATAACATTCGAGCGTTTAATCTGTAAAGTTTGAGCAATTTTTTTTCTCTTACCAGTTTTAACGACACGGCTGCGACAGCGCTGCTTAAACTCTATGCCTTTTTCACGGTGTCTCAAATGCACGTCGTATATATAATAACAGTCTTATTGCTGTAGATGATATTCGTTTAAAGATTTCATTTATTACTATAATTTTAATGAAAATTCCTTCCGCAGTGGTTTAAACGGGTGACTATAGGAAAAGTAGTTTTTATTTGCAGAAAACTTACCCACCTGAAAGCTCAAAAATAGTTATTAAATCAAACTCATAATATAACCGCCTACAAGTTTTCAACGTTTACACCAGATAGTTATCGAATATGATATTAAACCCCTACTTATTTTTAGATTTATGGTTACATCAATGCATATAATATTGTGCTCATATTATACCTATGCCATATTCCTTTATATTTCTCTCGTGTTTTAAGCATACATTCTACTATTCTGTAGATGATATACGCATATTAAACAATTTTAATGACCTCTTTGAATTATTATTTAAAACGTATTCACCGGCCATCATTGAAATTATGTTGCATCAAACGGAAGTGTGCAACTACCAACTATTGAACTTATTACTCAAGGTATAAAGGCCCTTCGTAATAAATATATAATATATTATTATTTAAAGTGATAATTTCCAAGCATGTATTTTATTAAAGTGAAAATTGATTTCAATTAACTATTATCCCCAAAACTTGTACATAATTAATCAGACATATATATTATATATTATGTGCCTAGATGCAACCGTCAGTAGACTCGTGGTAGACATATCTTGAACCAAAATACTCGTAAGCTGCTTTGAAACTAATCAATTGTTGTAAATAATGAATCAGAGGTATTGGGTCTCTCAAACAAACATCTAAGTTTCGAACGTACTTGAATACCAGATTATACGTGGTAATAAGTACTACTGAACTTTAACTGAATAGGTGTTTGGGATGTTTTAAAAGGTAAAATATAATATTCTTACTACTGCACAAAATATAACTATACCTATTCATATACTTATTAAAAGTAACATTAAGTGTTAATATTATTGTGTATTACTTTTAAATGTGTTTACTGGGTGTGTAAAAATTAAACTCCAAAGTATTCAACAGATTTATTTCAATTTTGCTAAAAAGTTATTTTTGTTTTTTTATGGAGACAATACAAATGAATTCAAATAAAAAGTCAAAAAGTGTTTACTTATAGTTTTTATTTATTATTATTATATATTTTTTTTTTTTTTATGAGGATACAACAGTGCACCTTTGTGAATTTACTTATTCTACTAAGAAATAAAACGTTGAACAAAGGATAAGGCATTTCATTAAGAATTTTCATTTTTAATTATTTACGACAAACACAAAGAAAATATGAAACACTTTTTTATAGATGAGATAAGACAATACACACTATTATTTCTTTTGAGAAATGTAATTTTAGTTCCTTTTATTATTGGCAGACAATATTTAATAAAAAAGGTATACATGTCATTAAATGATTGTTAAGATTTCTCATTACTTAGAATTTTTAATATTCTCGAAATTTTGACGCTTGATTTAGACAATGTGGTTTATTATGATTCACTTTTAACATTATCATTATTTTTTTTCATATACATATATATATATTATTTATCTTATTAAAATATATTTTTTCATCCACTAGACATCGTATATTTTCTTGTTTTGTAGTACTTCATATATTTATAATTTAATTATATTTTTTAACGGTACGTTTCTAGATTACCTTGTGTGTATTGTCATAGGGTGTTATTTAAAACAAAAGATAATTTTCATTTTATGTATATGACATTCAACGTACACGCAACCTAACTAACTCATGACAAATTAATCAGTGACATAAAATCTAGAAAATAATTTGGAACCACTAGTATTTAATATTTATATACTGTATCATATATTATTATTTTCACTTATAAAACCGCTTGCAAAGCGTTAAAAACGCATCACGGTTTAATTTATGATACAAATTTAAAGGTTATGAGGTATTTTTCTTCGTTTCCCAGTCCACTTACCTCCAGCAACGCTCACATTACGCAATATCTTGCCCGGAATAGGCCTGCAAACCGGAAACGAAGTATCAATCAATCAGCAGCTTGGAAGGTAGTAAACTGTGTTTACCAAACTTTTACTGTACTTGATAAATAAACATACTTGTTTCGTGTTCGAACTTCTCACGCGTTCGGTACACGCAAACATTTTATGTTATATATTATTATATTAAGCTCTACAGAGATAAAGACAGACAGACATACAGTAAAGGGAGAAGAGAGATAGAGATAGAGTAAATAGTTTTGTGAGAAGTTCGTGAAACGTGTGTACAGTTGTGTGTGGGATGGGAGAGGCTGTGAGAGATCATCGGAGCTAATGCGCAAAGACTTATACACGGTCGTTGAACGTGTGGAGAAGTTTGGTAGTAATACTTAACGCCCAGGTACCCACTTACGCAGGCACATTACTGTTTGCCGCACACTGAACTTCGAAGTTGATTAATTTGTTCGGGTCTCTACAGACAATAATTGTACAGGTGACACCGTAAATTCGTTGATGACAACGATGACGATGATCATGACAATGTGCGCAAAGTTGATTCAACAACACAGCGGGCGATAGGCGTTTTTGGACGTCAGCGAACGATCAGTGGGTTCCACCGATGTCCAAATTCTAATTACAGTTTAATATTTAATTTTCATCTACAGTACGTTTCTGGAAATTCGCAATCAAATAATTATATAATCAAACACTTCTTGATAGTATTGTTTACATCTTTATTGTGTAAAATCAAAGATATTCGTACTATTTTGTTAATCGCATTAAAAAGTATTATATATAAACATCGCCGTGAAATTATCAAATGTTTTTAATAAGAAGTGTAGTACACGCCGATTAACCCATTTTCAAATAATCCTAAGAATGTTCGTGTATTTCCAGAACAGGATATTGTTTTTAGAAAATGGCGGTATTCTTTTTAAATATTTCAAAAGAATCTGTTTTAAATAAAACATTTTATGCGCGCCCGGATGGATATCAAATTACCCCAAAATGGCCAAAAACTTAACTTGTTATGAGGTAATTATTTAATTTACAGTATTTAGTTTCTGTTTTTCTCAAAAATTACAGAGAAATTTAAAAAGATACTCTTTCAAAGACTTAACTATTTTTGATATAAATAGATGCTGTTATATACATTTTTCTTTGATCAGATTGTGATAAGCAATTTTCATTATTCCATAGTACACATATCATTTCAAAATCAGTAATTTTATTAATTCTATGTAAATTCATAAAATTATTTTGATTTTGTTTGATTACTTTTAGAATCAAATTAGATTATTGGATTTTAAATTGGATTAAATTGGCTATTGGATTAAATTTGTAATACTATCTTACTCCATTCTCTATCGTATTTACCTATAATCTATATATCTATATGTAGTAAATAATTTACAAAATATTTTGATATATATAAATAAATTTATTTATTTTTATATTAAATCATTACTTTTATATATATACATATATGATTACGATATTTTATTGACAACAATTTATTTATTTTGAAGTTAGAATGAGGATATTACAACTGATTTCAGTTATGATAATAATACCAGTGTCAATAAATGAGTGATTTTTATATTATGACTTGTTCTATAATTATTATTTAATTTTTATTGTAAATTATAAAAGTGTTATTACTTATTTAGTTTAACAGAAATACTGTTTAGTAGACGGTAGACGAATGCAATGGAAATGTTTCATAAATCTTAGTGTACTAAAAAAAAAAAAAATAACAATAATAATATATTATATAAAATTAAATACTATTATAATTTGAAATTATAATAAATAAATATTAAGCTATTTTAATTACAGGACATACATATGTTGTAAAGTTCATTTTATCTCATTTCAGTTATTCTTATTATTTTATGTTACTCATACTCGTATTTTAAATAAAGTCATTAATTTAAAAGGTCTTATTATTATTATTATTATTATTATTTATTACTATTTAGTTAAAACATCAGATGTTTAATATTTGTCCTTAGAATTCATTATTATGGTTAACAATAACAATGTTTTTTATAATTTGATAAATTTATTATGTTTATAATAAACATATTTCTAAACAAAGTCACTCAGTTTTATATTCAAAATTAAATAAATAAAATAATAAGGTAATCAATTCGCAGTACGGTGACCAATACCAATATTAGTATATTAATTATTAGTAACTAATAGTTATCAATTTTAAAATTATCGTAAATCTAGGTTCAAGAGATTTTTTTTCCTTTACTTGTTTTATGTCGAATTTTGATCGAGGTTTTAGTTGACTGTATCTATCAACCACCGCTGTTTTGCGTTTACAATATCGTCCAACTGTTTTCCGATCGCAACTATTAAATTAATTGAATATTTACTTGCGTTTAACTCGTGTGCATGCAAATCACGCGTAAAAGCTTACCGTAACAGACTGTGTAATAGGGAATTCAGATGTAAGCAGTGGCTGCTGCCGCAGCAGCTGAAAACAAATGATTCAATAAATAATAATATAATATAATATATAGTGCCTTGTTGAATCAAGTAAACAGCTGTGGTGAACAGATAATCTCAACAGTAACAATATAGAGGCTATTAATTGATTCAAATACGATCACCTTTTACACAAGATCGATTTTTCTGACGAAAATATCTGTGCTCAATTTGTCAGAGGACCACGTCACCTCTTATATTACACTATAATATAATTTATTCATAATAAAGCGGATGTTCTATGAAAAATTTTTTTCTACCGTATATTATTAAGTAGGTATACTTATTACTTATACATTTTATCGCATTTAAAGATACAATGTATTTAATTATCAAAGTGTTCCTTATACACCGTGTACTTCGTGTTCTAAATTTACTAAATTTACCCTCCAAATAAAATAAAATTGAATGGATTCGTACAAATATTTAACTACTCATCATAATGACCAAAAACAATACGGTATACATTTCCAATAATTTAAATAGTGTATTATAATATATAAATGATGACTTTAATTTTAAAATATTAAAAAAAAAAAAAAAATGCTTAAAATTATATTTTATGTCTATAAGCTAAGAATTCTTGGAAAATTGTCTCGTATTTATTATTATAATCAAATTTGTCCAATCGACTACAACAAGACCCATACCGATAATAATAATAATTGTTTAACGAAATATACGAACAGATAAGAAACTTTGTCAACGTTGAATATTTGTATTTTAAACTCCATTCAGTTGGTACATCTCAATGACACAACCACAGGTACGCATAGATAAACGCAGATGAATAGTAATGGCAGACGATCGATGTACTTATTAATGTGGTGAACTACGCGTAAGTCACAATATATATATATTTCCGCGTGTCGACCTAATCTTACCGGAAACGTCCGCGCTGGATCCGGCGGGCTTAAGATGTGCCTACACTTTACTACTCGTGCCGGTGCATTAACTCGTCGACTTCTCTTCATCGCCGACGCGTATAAAATATTTATATATATATTATATAATATATGTATCAGACTCGACTCTCCATTGAAACGTGCCATTTACAAATGCTAAACCAGTCGGTGCTACAGAAGTTTGTTTTGCTTAATGTTTACCGACCGGAAGTCCGGGCTTATGTTTCGCAGTACAAAATGCCCGCCCTCGTCGTTTGGCCGCAGTTCTTGCGCGCAGAAAGAGTGCTGTGGGGGGGATCCGAAACTGGCGTGTCTATTATGAACGCGCCGAACTTTATCGCGCTGACACTCCATTATGAACAAAACTTTACCACCGCCTATAATACGTAGTATACTACTTTCACGCGCGTTTATATAATATTCATATAAATAATATATTAATGTATGTGTAACCCAAATATTTATTTCTATCGTTCAAATGCTAAAGCACGTTATTGATAAATGCTTATTTATAGTGATGGGTGGTGGGTGGGTGTTCGATCGGATTACATGTCCTCCTTAAATAACCGCCTCACAATACATTTTAAATCTATTAACGATTTGTAAAAGTTGTGTAATATTATTTTGTGCCTGTATAAAAGTGAATATAATTAAATATTTACTCTAATTTAAGTTTTAAGTATGTGTTTGTGTATCTGCCGACTAACCAACCACGAAGTATTTCGATAAACCATCGAGATGAATATACTTCAAAGTCCTAAAAATAAGAATTTATAATATCATATAAATGTATGTATTTATCAGTGATTTTCATAAACTAATAAATAATATAAATATTTTAAAGGAATATATTATGTTGTATATTTATATGCATAGCATACATGGTTGTTTTATAAAATTTTGTATAATTAAATGGTTTTATAATATTTCCCTACCACTATTAAATATTTATAAATACATTATGCTATTTAGCTATTGCGTAAATTTTATCAATAATTTTGGTTTTTCATTTTGCAGAGAGCGTAGTGAACTATATAGCCCCCAGAGCCGACACCGAATTCGAAGACGTCAGCTATGATGGAGACCTGGCACGATCACTCATGACAGGTGGTCTAGGAATGCTGACCGACAGCTTGTATGGAGCAGATGATTTCTTACAGTTCGATTTGCAATTTCATAAACCTCTTAGTGAGTATTATTTATATCTACGTTAAAAATAGTGTATTTCATTAAATTAAAAAATATATATATTCGTTTAATATGGATTAAAACTGCGTAGTATTAATATATTTTTGGCATACTTAAGTAAAATAATATTGTTATCACTTAACGTAGACCTAAGTTTTCTAAATACAATTGCATGGTTATGTATAAGTACATGAAATAACAATCTACAAGCAATAATTGATAAGTAAAATTTAGCAAAACTTAATTATGGTACCTGATCGTATACACTAAGCTCATGATTAACTACTGGTATTATCATTGTAAATATGTAAATAAATAGATTATCAAAGTCACTTAATTTTACGATGTATATATTCTTCATATTTTGTCACATTAAACCGTTAAAGGATAATGTTTTTGCATCATAAATATGATAATACCATCACGAATATAGACATAATAGTTAATGAAACTGAGTAGGTATGAAATTGCTAAGCAACTTTGTTCTTATCGAATATTTATTAAAAAAAAAAAAAGTTTAATAAAGCTTATGATTTTTTTATTTGAATATAGGGTTTTGTACAATAATGCTGCAAACTGATTTAATTCTAACGGACGCGATAGTGCGTTAAAAAATAATGCATTCGATATTATATTATTAATTTAATACTTTACTCGCACTTGATCTGCACTATAAATTTATCTTTTTAATAATAATTTTACGGCGTGTTTTTAATATATTTTAAAGAAGTAGTAAAGAACTATTATAGAGAACTGTTATATAACTTGGCAATATAAATATAAAAAAAAATAGATAGAATATATTATATTTGTATTGTACCTACCTATATCAATAACGCGTAAGCCACCGAGGCGTGAACACAATATTATAAAACATGTTTACGCGCCATTATATTATATCAACAATAATAGCATATTCGTACGGTGATTTTAACACAAATATATTTATTATAAATTCTATTCGAACCGTCGTTTCACCGCTACGGACGATTCACAGCTCTGTACCCCGCGTTTGCGTTATACGATAAATAGTAATAATAATAACTGCACAAACAGCACACTGCATCAGTGGCGGCGATGTGTACATAATACAGAACTCATTTAGAAGAGTTATACGTAGAATTAGAAATTCGCGTACGCCGTCTCTTCCGAAACGGCATTCGGCGGAGATACGCATTATATACGGTTAAATCTTATTAACTCGAAACGCGGCAGAGACGAACGTCGCAAATTATTTCGACGGTTTCCATGCACAAGTTATACATCTATACACATACATTTAAACATACACTCAAAGGCAAAAAGCGATGCCCGCCACTGGCGCCCGACTCGCGGTATAAATCAACGTGCAGATTGCAGTAACCACACGGACGCTAAAACGTCAGCGATGAAGACCGCGTTATTATTTTCGAGCGCCGCCGCCTACGCCGTCATTTCGTGCGTACCTATATATTATTATCGTAAGAAACGTATTCCGAGTAGTCATCCTACGTTCAACGTTTATGCATTGTGATACGACGTAATAAATGTCACGGTATTTTGGCTCTTAGAACTATTGGAATTCGCGTGGTCCCCGAGTCATCGGAATCCAGGATAATTGGCCGGTCACCGACTGGGGAAAAAGAAAATTTTCTCTCCACAGTATTGTTATTAAAACAATATATTATAATATTGTCATACTGTATTACCGCCTCTGTAAATAACGTATCCAAAATATTTTACCAGTATACGTGTGTATTGTATGATATGTCTGCGATAATATGTATTGTCGTTTCGGGGAGACTTAATATTACGACATAAGTTATTCAGGGAAGGATCTGTATTCCTTTTAAGATAAGTTTGTTTCATCAATAAAAAAACACGTTTAGTTTATAACACTACTTTATTTTTTCATTAGTATTTTACCGTATGATTTAAAGACTGTTTTCATTAAATATTTTAATACATGTCTCTCTGAGTGCCCTCGGGTTAACGCTACACATCGCATGTTACCTTAATAATTTAGACCGAGTCAAAAAATATCTAGAGTCGGAGTGTGTATAATTTAGGATAAACAATGTTATAGTACACTGTATAATACAATATGTATATACCCATAATAAGTTATAGTATAATATAACGTATTTTATAATATTATGAGATTTTACAATGAATATAATAAATTGTATAACACATTTGAGCTTATATTATACCTAAACAGTAAACATTATTAAAAATATGAATTAATGCTAAAAAATAAAATGATAAGAATACCCAATATTATCCTATAAAATTTAAAATTATTTAAATGAAATAAAAAATATATAATATACAAACAGTGAATATAATATATATATTTCAATAAATAAATTTACATTTTTATAATTTATAATTTAATATTAAAATAGTTTATATTCTATAATTATAAAAGCGATTAAATTAGTTTAAAATAGAATATTATAAATGCATAGTAAGCAGTATTTCAGGGAATATTCTTAGAAAAATAATTTTTATACGTATGAAAAAAGGCATCAATGGTTCAAAGGTAAAAAAAACATTCATTCACTATACATATTACATAATTACATCAATTTTTCTGCAAAAATTAAATTCTAAATAATCTAATATGGAGCGTGAAATTTTTAGTTGCGAATGAATGGTTGACAATTAGTTCAAAAGAAAAAAAGTAAGCTTGAGACCTTCAAGATGTAGTTTTCAGAAAATTGCTATAAAGTTCCCATTTGTTATATCCAACGTAGAGGTATTAGTCAAGAATACAGGATGAATTAAAATCGGAAATTATAGCGATGCATTCGATACAGAAAAAAATAAAATTATAAGACATCATATAATATATTATATTAATATATGAAATGTTAAAACAATAATAATTGAAGGATATGTTGAAGTATATGGCATCATAAGAAAGAGACCAACGTCAAAATATATGATTCAAATTGTGACATAAATAGAAAAAAGCAGAAAACCATAAAGGGATTAACTTAACATAATATCGAGTTATTAAAAGTTGCAATAATCTGATCTATAGATTGTCAGATTGATAGCAAAGAGAAAAAAATATTTCTTTAACTTGGTCAACCAATACTCACATATAAAACATCGATATTGAATTCAATACGGAAGTAGCGGGTATATGAGAGTCAAAACGTAATTGGTAGAATTAATCAAAAAACGCGTTTAAAATATTTAAATGTATACTAACACTTAACAGCTATTTGCTTTACAAAATTTAATAAACGACGAAGTAGTTTTTTTATTGCCATACTATATAGATTATAATTCGACCGTAAACATCATAAAATCGAATCATTTTAACTTACAATAATACCACGTAATTTATTTTTATTTGTTTGTTTGTATTTTTTTTCTTTTGATTATCAAAACTATTTTTAAAAACACTTGAATTGTTCGTAACGTTCACAGTACGATAAATTCAATTTGCATTTAAAACTTATCTCACTGTTTTTCGCTTTTAAATAATAATCAGTAAAAATAAAAATTATGCGTGTAAATAATATAGATAATTTGAATCATATGAAAAAATGTTTTCAGATCTTTTCATTTTATAACATAAATATGAAATATTCGAATTCCGATTACACGTATACATATATAATTTACTATTATATAGATAGTGGTAAATTATGCACTTTCTTTTAACCATTCAATTTGTATAGGTACTGTCTTACTGCGGTAAGCGTTCGTTATTTTAGTTGCAGTTATTGCCAAAAAAAATATATATATATAAATAAATAAATACGATAACACGTACATAGGTATTATTATATTTTATTCTTCCTTTGCTCTTTTACCATATTTCTTACGGTTCCTTAAATATCTTTGAATGTCATTCTACAAAACGTTCTGGATTATTATTATAATAATAACACATGTGTGTAATTCTATTGATATTTTGCAATGGTTGAATGTATTTATTGTTGTAGGTAAGAGATGGGTCGGCTGGTCAAACGATTCCATTGGTAATAAGTTGGATTTAGTGTTTGAGTTCAACGGATTCCGAATGTTCAAAGAAGTAAAAATACACAGCAGTCATATACCGACCAGAGACGTAAAAGTGAGTGTTCTTAAGTACCTATATATTTCTGTATTCGTATAGTATATAATTTCTACACCACGGGTTTTAAGAGCTATACAATTTTATCTGATCCCAGTCACTAATTGTTTATTATTAAATTACGATGTAGAGGTACTTAAAATAGGTCTAACAATATAATATATCAATAAGATTGTACAGTAATTTTCAATCTTCACTGCAAACTGTGGATACCTGAATAACCGTTTTATCTACAGGATTAAAAATTGTTATTTTATCATCGTAATAATAATATATCACGATTCATATAAAATTAATATTATAGTAATGCTATACCTAATCGTAAGATGTAATATTTGAAGGATTTATTTGTGTCTCGTAGTTAATTTTCTTATTCGTAAGCTTTGGCTTCATGGTAAAGTATTAAAAAAAAAAAAAAATTAAAGCTACGACAAACTCGAATCCGAATTATTAATATTATTATTTATAAGTTATAACGTTTCGTACAAAGCAATAATATACTATAATGCCGTACGCGCTATTGTACGTTATTACGCGTGCATTGTTTCCTCGACGTTTGTATATTGTTGGTATTATACGCGTCCTGCAGAAACGGAGCCGCCGCCGCCTAGCCTAGCCGCAAGTGGTCGCGCGATTGTCCCTTTCCCCGCGATATGCTCGCCCGGAGGACGAAAGCTCTCAATAGTAACGAACAGCCATTGTGTTCCACCCGGGCACATTAAACATAATGCATATACAGGGTGATTCGCCGAACGCTTGCTCGACCCCTCTCCCCCTTATTTCGAATTGCAAACTGATTGTGTGAAATTCGCAATCGTCTGATCACCCTGTATATATATAAGTGTAATACATCCGCCGCTGTCTGATAAGTATGTTCGGTGTTAATACGGTCCTATTACGGTTTTTTTTCTTTCGTTCGTCTGCGTCTCGCCTTCTTATGCGCCACACGCACATCGCGATCGACGTGGGCGCGACACGAAAACGCTTATTCAAACTTCCCGTCGCATATTATTACATCGACGTTCGCCGAGCTACGAACGCGTCGACACGTGTAGGGGTAATTTTTATTTTATCGCGACAGACAGTGATTTTCTAGATGATATTATTATGTTTACGTTTTTTTTTTTTTTAACTTCAGTATTATTTTAGGTTTATTGCATGGTTTTATATATATATTATTATATACCGGCCAATAATATACGTTTTTGATTTAATATATATTTATTTATTTTATACTTTATTATATAGGTACCTTAAACAAGAATAATTTTAAAATTCAAAAATAAAATATTTGGTATTACCTACGTCTTTAATAGTTATAAAAACATTCACAATTTAATACACTCAAGTACAAAATAATTAATATATTTTATTTATTTGTAGGGTTCATTGTAAATAAGAATAATATTTCCTTTTACGTACTTAATCAGTAATACTCATAATATATTCATTTAATAGCAAATAATTAATATTAATAATAATCATGGTTATAATTAAGAGACGGGTTTCAATTACAAAGTGCATTATTTTTTTAGTACTCTATGCATTTTAAGTAGATAATTAATTTTCATGTCATAATACTTCAAAAGTAAAACTTTTATTTTGCACTTTCCAAGCATTTCTAGGACATTGTTTTTAGGAAATTTGTATACATTACTTAAGCTTTTAGTGTAAATTAGAAAATTTATAATATTTTATTAAGAAATATTGTTTTCATAATAATTGCTTTGAGAGTTTTTAGACATTTTTAATAAACCCCTAAGTTTGTTATTTTTTTTTTATATTATTGTAAGTTTAGTTGAGATAAAAAAGTCTAAAAAAATCCGAAAGTTATTTTTCTTCTCTTACGTAATTGCGTGCATATACAAAATATAATGTTGCTAATTTTTAAAAGCATTTTTTTTTATTTTTTTTGAGATACTATACAATATAACGAATACATTTTGATATACTGATTTCCGAGTGCGTCAAAAGTTATAATTTTCTCTTTAGTAAATACATTGTAAACATTATTGATAATAATTTTAGTCTAATTTGTATTTCTCTCTGGAGTAAAATACTAAATAATATATATTGTTTTAATTTAGTCCATTTAAATGTTCAGCCAAATATTGCAAATAACATAGCTTGATATTATTGCAAGTTTTTGATTCCATCGACTCTAACATATATATTGTTATTATTTATTATGTATATGCTTCTAGTTTTAAAAACAAAAATCCTATATAGTATATTATAGTACATACGTCTCATGATTTATAAGTTATGTACTTACTACAGTCCCAAAGTTTGTCGTATTTGTAAACGTATATATAATGCATATACCTCTTACAGAATTTCTCGGAAAATGCCTACAGGCTACAAATATTCATTTTGAGACGTACTATAATAATATACGTTTAACCTTTTTAGAAATCATGTCCGAATAAAATGTACTATATGAAGACAAAGTATTTTACAGTGACTTTCATCATTTCTACTAGGGATGGGTCAAACTTACATTTTCAAGAACTCGAGCTTAATTTTTTTTTAACTTGAATCTTATTCAAACTTTTTTTGTATTTTTGAACTTTGTTGAACTTTTAAAATGTTACCTTAACAAATTTTAAAATATAGTTCTAATAAAATAAACTTTAAAGGTTAAAAGTTTATTTTTTAATTTTTAAATCAAATTTAAAACAAAATCATTATTTCTTATTTTGAGTAAAATAAAATAAAAACTAAAAGAATATGTCCAAAAGGTATAATATCAAATCACATAAACAGACATCGTTAATTTGATATTAAGATTTAAAAAAAAAAATCAGTGTGTGCAAAAAATAAAATAAAAATAAAAACAAATTTTATGATGCAAAATATGTTATACATCATCAATTAATCGGTTCATTTGTATAATATTTGGGATTTTAGTTTTTAAAATTACATCTAAAATGATTCAATATACCGTCGGATTATTATTGTTTGAGATGGTTTTTCTTTTCTTTTTTTTTTTTGATGTACCTACGTATTACATATAGGTAATATATTCTATTTATACTTTTTCAGAACTCGGTATTTATTACATTCACCGCGAGGGTTGTAAATTTAAGTTTAGTACAAGATCACCGGCGGTGTTTGCAGATAACCTTCTATTTGAATATTATATTTATTGCCAATATAAAAGAAAGACAATAATGGATCCATAAACCGTTATTCCAAATCCAACATTTCCAATAATATATTATGTCTCTGTTGAACTCTGTTGTATTCCATTCAATTTAGAAAATGGAACACCTCATGTGTTATTATATATTTTATTTTTAACACGTTATAGTATCTATATTATATGCCTTCGGGAACACGGTTAATATTTCAATTTTTCCTCGGATTGTACAAACTGGATTATTTATTTGTGTTTGTAAGTAATAATACCCGACTGAGTAAATATTAACTATCAGCGTTTAGTCTCCGATCGAATTACACATTAATGAATAATGTATAGACTTGGTGGAAATTGATATTGTAACGTAGGTTTTAACTTTTGTTGTTTGAAAATCAATCAATCACTTGATACTTCATGTTTTTGTAATCTAAAGATATATATTTTAATTAGTTACCAAGTATTTAGATATTTATTTATTTATTTAACATCAAACATATATACTCGTACAAAAAAGTTTATATAATATAATGTTGATAACTGCGATGCTATTGTGTGGGGAGTAGGACAAAACCCGTAATTATAAATTAGCCATAATATACTGAAACAAAACAAAAAAAAAATAAATAATACATATAATAATAAGCTAAATTAATGTTTATTGTTCATTAAAATAATTAATACTTTACATTTTGTATAGTTAAAAAAATCCACAATATTAATTAATAATAGTATTTTAAAAATAATGTATAATGTATATATTGCTTTTTCAGTTGTGCCTATTAATACCGACAGAATTCACTTCGAAAAATTAGTTCTTTTACATAATATAAAATGTAATATGTATTAATTAAATGTATTATGTATTTAAAGTTAAGCTTTTGTAAAATGTTTTATTTTAATATTTTTATCATAATGTTAAGATGATTAATATTATTAGTGTTTTTACTTTAAGGCTTCATAAAACGATTACTAAAATAGAGTTTTATAATTTTCTATTCATACAGAATTGTTTATGTAAAATTAATAACATTTTAATTTAAAGTGTTTGAAACTGTTTACTTACTACGAAACGGAAATTATTTAATCCATTTAAAAAATTAAAAATGTAGTTATAAAAAAAAAAATCAAAAAAATTCAATTTTTTTAATTTATTTGAAAACGTGATAAAACAACAATTTTTACCTTATTCAGTATACAGTACATTATTATAAAGATAAATTTTTAATTTTATGAAAGCATCGTACATTATAGGGTGCATGTGTACATAAATAATAATATGCAAACAATATTCAATGTGTATCTATGTGATTTATGGAATTGTTTTTTTTCTCAACACGACATATATTTTTCTGCCCTTTCAGGTGTTTAGTATGGCGTTGATTTACGTCAGCTTAGACGGGGACAAATGGCAAGAATGGCCGATAAAGTTTAGCACAAAGTCGGAGGCCATTAAGGACACCGCTGTAAACATAACCATCAATCTGAAGAGCAGGGTGGGCCGCTATATCAAGATATGTCTCTATTTTTCTGCTCGATGGATACTCATCAGCGAGGTCTCATTTGAGTCCGGTAAGTAATTTTCGAGACGCACTCAAGTAATATATCGTAATAATTCTTTTTGTAATACACTGAGTTCTGGATAGCAGTTCAGAAAAAGTTTAAAAGATATCGCAAAAGTTAAAATTGTAAGTCTTCGATTCACCCATAAGTTTTTAATTATAAAAAATAAAGATGTATAAACATTATCAATCTTCAAGTATTTATTGTTTAAAGTGCATCAAAACTAAATGTTCGAAGTTCATTTCATATTATTATATTAATGGCCTAGTCACTTGGAACAAAGATGTCATAAATAGCCATATGTTGTATTCCTGGTTAATCAATAAACCAACCTGCACTCTATTCTCATTCGAAAACGTATTATTTAAGTCCACTTGTCATTTTAACCACAACCACATAAATCACTAGCGTTTGTGAACTTGGTACGGTTACTGAATAGACAAAAACTATAATTCACCATAACTTAGCATAGTTTATGTTCCTACAAACTTATTTACGTTTATCAACCAGACACGTTATATCTGCACAAGTATCTAAGACAAGTCAGTGTATTATTATTATAATTTATTACCCATATAATTCTAAATTTTCACTAAATACCTAAATAAGATAAAGACATTAGGTATAGTAAATGTCTTGGTAAAGTGATTTTCTTATTGAGAAATCTCATTTCTTTTTTTTTTTTTTTATTCATATCATTAAATACACCTTGCACTATAACACTCACGGGAAACAATTTTAGGTTTAAGACTTGCTTATAAACTTATAAATACTGGAAATGGAAAATTTGTTTTAATTTTAATGTTATCGAATTTTCCAAACTAAAACTATTCATCATTAATACGCATTGATTGGTCTTTATAATATTCTTCTACCTATCTGTGGATCTTCCGTTCAATAAAAGTCTGACAACGGAAGTAATACGAATAAAAATTCCCTAACAATTTATAATAACAGAAAACTATCATCAATGTGTTTGCGTGCATGACCAATCCCATTTTATTCTCGATTGCACACTAAAGCAGTCTGCGTGGTACGTGACTGTCCACGCTTGTATTTGTTTTCCATTTCATTAAAAAGCGATTCGCGTAAAATCAAACCCTCGACCTTACACGTATATACAAGTCGACAAAAATACGTTTATAGCCGATCCTGTTCAACAAGAAACGCCGTCCTTTTTAAATCGCCTGTTTTGGTCATAGATTGACTTGAAAATTCGGTCTACACACACCAGCCGCACACCCTAACCGTAGAAAAAAAAATTGTTTTTCAGCGTACGACACGCACAGTAAAAAGGAACGGAAGAGGGACGAGAACGCAGTACGGTCTATTATAATATATATTCACCACCCTCCGTTCGTATACATATAATATGAAAGCGTCGTCGTATATATTGGTACGATTTAAATTTCCGGTCGGTCGCAATCGGTGAACGTTGAGAGATATTATTATACGCGATACAGCATACGAGGGAGCTTCTTTCGGTGCCCGTCACACATCAACGACGACGTGGGGATAACAATCCGCATTTTTCTCTCGCAATAACATCGAGCTCGAGTTACATTTTACTATTATTTCCATACGAGACGTTTTGTCGGAATACACCAGCGCCGTGTATATACTCCCTTGGCAAAAATAAATAAATCGAAAACGTTTTTACCATATATTATAATAATATGCGTATATTCGTTCGCTGACGTGTATGTGTATTGTGTATGTGGGTGTATGTAAAATATAAGTATATTATTATCTATTATCTGACAACTGCCATCTGCTTTAATATCGACCAGCTCCCACCAGTCGCATCCATATCAAAGATATGAATTAATCTGTCGAAAAATATTACAAAATCGCGTTTTAAACGAAATCCATCGAATATTATAATAATATACCAATTCAATATAATAATGTGACTATCAGTATCGTTGATTGAAGTATTTAGACTCAGTTGAAATTAAATTTAACTATCGAATGTATTAGGCACTCGAAAAACAAATAGTAAGCATGCAAATATTATGAAGTCTTTACCTGTCTATGGTTGCTCTGAAATATATTATTCTTCAAAACAAAAACATAATGTAAAAGGTGTACAGTTGGATTCGTGTGCAATATTTTTACTACATTGAATCGTTATTCAAAATGAACTTTTATAATACAGGAATGCGTCAAGACACAAAAGCCCATCAAATCCTTCAGTGAATAGAAATTCCTCGTGGCCACCGTAGTGTGGTTTTATGTACCCCTAAAGGAATCCAATTTCAACGGATTTCCTTGAATCAATGCACATTGAACAACGAACGAGTAAAATGATAAGGCTGTCTCGGTCGTTGCAAATCGTAGTTTATGTACTACAAAATAAAAAAATACCCTAATCAAAATAACTAAGTTTTAATCATCTCACATATTTCGTTGAATATTATACTATTCCACTTTTTTCTCTAATTAAAATCATTGACACTTAATATGCAAGCGGACCCTAATCAGTATAAGTGAGTCCTTGTTATTTCGATTATAATGATAATAAAGTATCTTTGCGGTTGACCTGTCACTGCTGGTTTTAATATTTACTCACGTGTGATGCCAATCATAAATTTGTAAGATTAATCGACTGTTGTTAACCCTGCACCTTAGTCATTGGATCCACTGTCTCGTTTGTGTGTACTTGGTATACAACCATAATACATTTCTGTTAGAATAGCCATAGCGGGTTTTGAAAGGTCACAACGTGTTGCATTCTCTTGTCACAATTTTTTTTAAATCAGCATTTTCACTTATTCCAGTACTCCTGCAAACGATTCCCCGTTTTCTTCACACGAGTGTCCTATACTTAATATTTTTTCTATTCAAGTCGCTTTTCTAATACTTGAAATCCATTTGTCCAGACAAAAATCTTTTGATATATAACTATAAAACTGAGAAAAAAGTTTGTTTAGTTACCTATGGTTTTCGTGCTAGTATAACGTATAATTTGTAAGCAAATTTTGGAGAGTTTAAAAAATATAATTTAGAATAATTTCCAATACATATTTTTTTATGGTATATTTTATCAATATTTTATTATATCATGTCAATATGCTTAACCTTAAAACATAAATGCAAACATACTCATGACTAGGTATGGTAAAGTAGTATTTGAGATTGAGTTGCACAACATTATACATTACTACTTTTAACCTTTTATAAATTATTCTAATACTCTTGTGACAAATTGTTATGTTTTTGCCCTAGTTTAGTACATAAAACTATTCAAGAAAAAATAATAGTTTCATACGAGTATGTACACATTGTACACTATAAATTATTAAACACACAGAGAATAGTATTATAAAATGTAAGTATATAGAGCTAGCAATGAATTAATAACTACTTCCATTACTTTAATATTTTGATGGAAGAAAATGTATAGTATAAATACTGTTAGTTTTTTGTCTGACAGTAATTCAATCGTTTATCATCTTTGTGTCCCGGTAAAACATATCAAATTCGTTCTCGATGCCACGACAAAACTAATGGTCAATCGTTTTAAATTCGATTAATACTGTTGAACTGTCTGTAAAGTATATTTAATGGTACCTGTTAATAGTTTTATTCTAAAAACGAAATGGCAACTTCTTTTACAAACTTCGAGTCTATCAGTCATATTAACTATATATATATATCACAAAACATTCAGCGGACAAAAACATTATCAATATTGACCATTGGCATTTACGGAATTGAACAAAAACGTTTACCAACGTAAAAAAAAAAATAAAAGTTGTTAACGTCTAAAAACTTTTCACTCACCTATATTAACGTCCCTTGTGTTTCCAATGTACAGTAACTGAAACATTTGGCGTTAATTAAGACATCCATTAGTCAATACCGCTCCTACGTGGGACTAAACTTTTTTCTTATTATTATTATTATTATTGTTATTTTTTTTATCCACACAACGTAACTTAAAATTTATGTTTCGGGACCAGGTGCGTTTGTGTTTCATGCGCAAATAACAGGCGTGCTTTTAAGCCCCCCAAGCTCTCCTTTAATGAGTACATTCCATTAAAACATGAATTCTCGTCCTTTCGAACAATGACCATGGGCGACCAACATTAAAATTTACCATAGTTCGCGGCAGTCTAATTGCAAAACGCAAACCGTAATATATGTAAAGTAGACTGTACGTCGCGTATAGAGACTGTATACCTGCTATCCTCCTATACACGCATCCATTAACTGGCAGTTATGGATACGAAAAACAGTGTTGTCATGGATGAAATGTTCTAACTAGGAATAGGATTTATATTCAATAAAAAATTGTAAAATACGCATTTGGCTTATTAAATATATACAATTAATAATATATAAGTACTCCAAAAATATGAAAAATAAAATAACGTTTAAAATTAATAAAATATTTGTTTTAACTATTAACGCCATTCCAGTGTATTACAAGTGTTTTAATTTTCAAAACTGAATAATTTTCTTTTAACCTTAATATGTTCTTATATTTACTAAAACTCCGTTCAAAATCACACGATGTGAAACCGTCTAGTAACAAAATAAGCCATAAAACATGAATCTTCACGTTTGTACAGTCAAAATATGCAATAATATTAATTTTATTCGAAATATGTAAGAATATGAATTTTGTCTAAAATACTCAAAAATATGCAAACTAAATACACCACAATTTACATCATTACGAGGTGACTCATGGATATAACTGACAAAAGCAAAAATAAGAAGATGTTGCAAAAATAATATACGATTGCATATAAATCCTAGACCTAGTTATAACGTTTACGGTATTATTTGTGATTTACAGAATTAGTCGCTGCAAACATAACCGAGGGATTGTTATCGCAGTTCTACACGCATAAGGAAACTGGATACGAACTTCGCCAGAGTGGTGATACGACGCAAACAAGGAAGGAAGTTACTACAGGTAAACCGTCCACATTTAATAATAATATTGTAATATTCATGTACACTTTTATCTGTATTATGTACATGATGCTATATTATCACGTACTGTACATTTCCTGTGGCTGTATACGATAGCCCAAGTCGTGTACGATCTGAGTTGAAGAGATCTAGGAGATAGATACTCTTTGGTCTATTGTAATGGAAAAACTGATTTAATCACTAAAATGTATACATTTTTTTAATAACTTTAAATTCATCGAATATTTTAATATAGAATATAAAGGATTAATATGATATATTATTTTATAATATACAATTTCACGAAGGAAAAAATAATAATTTAAAATATTCCATGATTCAAAATTATTTTCTTAGCCTTTTTTTATTAGTTATAAAACATATTTTATATTATTCATCGTTGTACATTGTGTTGATAAATTCAATTAATGGTTATTTGAAAAGATTATTGAAGTTTGTGCGTTTTTATACTTTATAGAATATAATAAGTCCTGTTGCATACCAACTGCAATCAGTCTTTTTAACCCTTAAACTAATATTACTGACTATTATTTAATATTGAGTTGGTAACCGTAATTTTAAATCAATAAATAGTTTATTTAATTTAATGATATACATTATATACATGTGTTTTTTTTTAAATGTGTGATGTAAAAGTGGTATTAAAACATTGGAGAAAGCTCTAAAATAAGTTATTTAGAATATTTTGACTCTTGGCTACCTACCTTTAATATCCTTAATTTGACCTAAAATAACAACTTACGTCATGTTATTTAACCCGCTAACCATTTACGTGTTTTTTTTTTCATGACTACCTTCTAATTATGGATTCTGTTTACAATCAACATATTATTATAATAAGTTTATCTTGCAATTATCAAGTTTCTGTTTATTTATTACAGACTGTCCTAAGTTTGGCATAAGTTTACTATCCATAGAAACAAAAAATATCCAAGCATAATTGTCTTCTAACTTATCAGTTAAGTCTAATAGTATTGCAATTTATATTCTACCATGATGAGCAACATCTATATTAATCTCTATATTAACAACTATTATATTAGTTGAATTAACTCTTCATAGCACAAAAAATATTACATCGATATAAATTATTTACAGCTTAATAATTGTAATCTGTAGAACAAATTTATGACAAAGACGAGCTACCTAGCAAATATAGTGATATTGTTTGAAAATACTATTTATGTTTTTGTAACATCATTGTAAACTACACTCTCAAATCACAGAGCAAAAAGTATTATCGATTTAAATATATGTCTCCTTATCTATGTTTGATATTTTACTTATAGTGTCTTATAAGGATACTTCAGCAGTTTTACTATGAATATTTCCACTGGGATATCGATTTCTCTGTCTGTGGTGTTTTAAAACTAAAACCATCATTTTAAATTACAAGGTTATGATCTTGTCGAGAATGTAGTTGGGTCACACGATTTTTCTGATAAAATTCATATAGATACTAAACCAAAAATAAATGATTACCTAGTCAATGTATTATTTGTATTTATAACATTATTGCATTTGATAACGGACAACACTAATTTTATAGTTACCTTTGTTTAAGATCTATGCACAGATATACAATACAATACAGTTATACAATCGGTATACTTCACTCGAGTGGAATATGATTTTTTTAATCATATTAACTCTCCAAATATTGATCAACGCAAAAATCGAAAATACTTTTATAACTAATATTGAATTTACTGGAGTTAAGTCGTTTCTCTAACTCAATAAAATCACGTAGGTATTAAATAACTTATTTTTCAATAGTCTATTGAAAAACAATAATTATAAATCGTATAAACACAAGTCTCCGCTAACGTAGTATTTCCAGGGTATTTTTTAGTAAATTTTTCAGAATCGTATATTTTTTGGCAAGTGCCAGATGTCCTTGTGGTTCATAATGATTTTGATTTGTTTATTTATTTGTGTCGTCTTCATTCAGTTGTTATTCTTATTATAAAATATATATATTGTTCTTGTATACTCTCGCTTATATACTTATATGACTATTATATATTATATTGTAATATTGTTTGATTAAAACCTATAGATTCTGTTACATTTTATTAAATGCTCGAAAGTCTATGAATATTCTAAACATTTATATTTTACCTACGTCTATTTTTTGTTCGTAATAATATCTATGTATCATATAGACTCGTAGAAGACTCATTATGTTCTCATCTGTAATTTATATATTTGGTGAGTTTATCTCTTCCTGCTGTGAATATGGTACGTATTATCTACGGTTCGTCGTCTGTTGATTTAATTAATTATTCAGTAGCACTATAGACGCGCAGTATAAATAAATACGTTTGTAATTTTGTTTAAGTATAGATTTATTTACTTCAGTTTTTTCAGTATTCAATATTCATAGTCCGATTTAGAGAGCACAATATTTATAAACTATGATTTATAAATTATAATCATCACAAACTAAACTTTTTTTTTTTCTCAACCGTGAAAACGTTTATTTTTTAAATTCTCCATTAGACTTTAATTTTTGAAAACCCTATATTATTAGTCTTAAAGATATCTTGTCATCATATTTTTAAAGTATACTTAACACAACGTATTCTTGCACGTACTGCAAAAAAAAAAAAAGGTGAGTGCTAGTGACTTAACGCGTAAGTTTTTTCAACGTTTTCTGACAGATCTATAGCCGCGTTTTGGACGACAATTAGTACTCATCATTATTGTTATAAATGCTGACATCGACTTACTCCAAGTTCCATACTATATAATATTATAATTATTGATACACGGTACGCAAAGTTGAGTAGCTCACGCGATTTGAGAAAAAATGACGACGATATAACAACCGCTTGCAAACGATTTTTCGCAGGACCGAGTCCGGGCAACAGCACACAGACGTACGTGGGACTGGTCACCGGGTCGCTGGCCATGACCGTGTTGCTGGTGGCCGGCGTGGCCGTCGGTCTGGCGCTGAAACGCGGTCGACAGAAGGTCGCTCTGCTCCAGTTCAAGCAGGCCACGCTTGGGGCGCCCAAGCAGCAGTCCATCAACATGAAGCACCTGAAGAACGGCTCCAAGGCGACCGTCGGCTCGTCGTCGCTGTACGGCAGGAGCGGCACGATGTTGGGCGGCGGCATTGGCATCGGCATCGGCGGCGGTAGGGTCGGCGGCGTCGGCGGTCACGTCGGTCACGAGTCCGAGGACAGCGACAACTCGTCCGTGTACCATGAGCCGTACAAGCGGCTGCCGTCCGGCAAGAATCACGATTACGCTCCGACCACGTTCCTGTTCAAGAAGGACGTGTCGGCGTTGACCACCAGCAAGAGCAGCGAATATACGGGTAAGTCAGCCGACCCACCTTCAACGCACCCACATAATATACGCCTCTCGCGGGTTTTAGTCATTTTCGTCAGTGGCAGATCTAGCATTTTGTTTGTTTTTTTTTTTTGGGGGGGGGCAATATATTTTTACATTAACCTGAATTTTTAGTAGTGATTATAATTTGTACGTCACAGTTAGGTATATTCTTACACATCTTATGGGCCGTGGGGGAGACACAGATCCCCCTGGCCTCTTCCTTTAATCCGCCACTGATTCTCGTGTTATATAATTTAATTCGTACAGTGTGATATTATACTCGTATATCATGTGATTGGCTTTCCACAGGCGTATTGTCGTCGATAAATCCACGAATTTTCATAATAATTGTCAGCGAGCTGAGTGATAAAGTTTTTTTTATAAGTGCCCGCCGTAAAATAATTAAACTCAGAGTTAAAATCATGTTTTCACATATCATATGCACCAGCTGCTGGAGATTGAATAAAAAATTAATTGGATATATGTTGTTTGTTTTGTCACAATATGGCTGTGTATAAATGTATATAAATTAATTCGCTTTAATTTTTGATTCAATTTTTTTTTAAGCAGACTCAAACGCGTATTCATTGCATTTCCACTACAGCTATTGAACGTTAGAAAAAAAAATTGTAGCGTATATTTTAACGAAACGGTTAATTATTATTTCAACAAAATTAAATGTTGCCAGTCATCACATTATATGAGACTAGTTAATTTTATTTTAACTGTGTTGTTTTAGTATTTTTCATTCATTAACTTTAATCTTGCACAGTTAAATACAATATTTTTATTTTTAAATTTTATATAGTCGTAATAAATATTGACTAAATCAACTAGCTCGAGTTAACGAGACTGTTAGTTATTACAAGTAACTATTATATTATTATAAATGCTTATTTTATAATTGATTGTGTGTGTAATGTGTATATTATATATATATATAGCTACAAAGAAGAAACTACTAAAATCCTAAATAAGCTATTCCGTTTCGATTAACGAATCACTAAAATCCACTATAATATCTCCGCTTAGTTCTGACATTATTCTTGATAATCCTCCTTGTAAGCTAAATAGAAAATAGTGAAGAGACTTAAATATTACTTAAATCTTAATTAACCTAAATCAAAATCAATTCTTGTCAAATCATCTTATACAGTGGTGTTATTAAGTGACTGTTATTTTTATGTGTATCCAAGTCATTAAATGTATCCACATATACAATACATGCTTATAATAATACTTAATAATAACAGATTTCTAATTTTAAAATTAAGTTAATTTATATACATTAAACAATTTAAACTGCTAAGAATCCTAACCTTTGTGTGTACCGCCATAGAATTTATCAATTTTTCGAACATTAACAATATTTTGTGTTTATAGTCACGGCTTAGACAATATATATTTTGGTTTCACAGTTGTATCGGCAACTTGAATATTTTGAAGTTTTGTGAATTTTATATTTAGAGAAACGGGTTTAATATGATGGATATCCTTCGTGGGGGTTTGTTTTGGACTTGTCACTATCGTTCGTGGTATTATATAACCAGTACTATATTTGAATTATTTTTTAGACTTCACGAGTGTCGGCAGTTTTGGACAAGACGAAGTTAAATACTCATCACCGTCGATGTACACACTGAACCCGCCGCCACCACCTAACACTAGACCTCCGCCACTATTGCAATCCGAACAGCTGAACAAATCGCTGCCGGCAAACCTACACAATTACTACGCGGCCATCGACATAATCAAGGTGTGATTCGACATCCGTACATACCCTGAAACAACTACCAGATGGAATTTACAATTCTCATTTTTCTTAACTTCGGTTATTTCAGACGGAGCGCAAGGAACAGCATTTCACGCCGGGTGTGTTCACGTGCATGAAGCTTCCGGAAGATAAACAGGACGAGTGCAGTCAAACATCACTGTACGAGATATCTCGAAACCGACTGCGAGTGATCGAAAAACTAGGCGAAGGCAATTTCGGAATGGTGAGTGTAGTTTGACACACCTCCAAACATCCCACCCCCTAACTTAACCCCGATAGCTCTTCACATACACACACATGGTGTAGGGTAACTTCCCGAACGCGCCAGACGTGATTGGAATGTTCAATGATATTTAATAAACAACTGTCAATTCCATATTATATAGATCCACTTATGCGAAACGGACGGCATACCCGAGTACAATGCCACGTCGACGTTCCACAAAAGACAAGTGATCGTCAAATCGCTTCGCCGTGGCTGTGGTGAACAAAACAAGTGAGTAGAATAATAATAATAATAATAATAGTAAAAAAAAAAATATTTATAAACATCACAATTTTTGCTTTATGTCCGTAGTTTCTTTTCATTTTTATTTTCTTATACTCTAGACCTGAGTATTGTATTATTATTATTATTATTATTATAAGAACGCGTGAGAATCGAAAATCAATTTTCCGCCTTAAACGACATGCTTCGAAAAACGTGCCCTATTTACAATTTGTTTCGTGCGCACGCCATTATCGTAATAACACAAGAAAAAAAATGTTATTTTACTTGTCATTTGCTTACTTACCTCCGATACAAAAATGACTGACATGACGATAACGATATTTCGATTTTGGTTGACAATACCCATTTTGTAAGTCGACGATTCGATTTATACTAAATTTTATGTTTATAGCGGTGATATATAGAAAATAAATTTACAAAATATAACCATTGACAACGCGTATACGAATACTGAAAAGTATAACTCTAATAAATATATTGTGTTTTGATGTCTATTTCTCTTTAGACAAGACGTGATGAGGGAGACAAAGTGTTTGTACACCGTTCGGGATCCGAATTTGGCTCGAATCGTTGGTGTGTGCAGCCCTGACGAACCTCTGTGCATCATACAAGAATATTGCGAATATGGTGACTTGCCGAGTTTCTTAAAGGTCCAAACCACGGAATCCACAGAAGCTCATCCGACAATCAAGTAAGGATATTGATACATTATTTTTTTATACTTCTTACACACATATCACTGTTAGTTTAAAAAAAACTTATTTTTTTTTTTAATTGAGTTTTAAAATAACCAATGACAATAAAAATCCAATACCACCACAGTATATATTAATTGTTGGTATAATAATTTGAATTATTTTAAATGATTAAAACGTTTAACATATTATAATTATGTCCTACTTATAAAGTTATGGATGTATATTATAATGGTTATAATATAAATATAATATAATTTACTTACAGTTATTAAATAATATTATAAGACTTAAAAAATGTTTAAGTTACCTAGTTAACTAATATTGTAACTTTAAAAAAAGGCAATCAATTGATATAGATCAAGATATTGTTAAATTTAAATATTTGACACAGTCCATCAAAAGAGGACGTTTAGTATTTAATATTAAATAAGAATTTTAAAAATTGTTTCTAATATTTCGTGTGCATTTATTGAGTATGTAAAATAAAGCGTAGGTACTTATATACACCATGAAAAAAAAAATGTTTTTAAGTAAATAATTTCTATCTAAATCTATTAAAAAAATAGTTTTCGGTAAGATTATATCGTTTGTTAAAAATAACAATTCACCTAAAGTTAAGCAAAATGTATAAATGCAACTAGTTTCAAACATTTCAAAAATAATATAATACATAGCGTTTCTATACAGATACACGTTATTATTATAATCATATTATTGTCTGTAAAATATTTATCATGAAAGAATGGTGTTAGATACTCGTACGTTAAATAAATTATTTGATTTCGGTTTTTTTTATTCTCACAGTTACGGATGCTTGCTATACTTTGCCACTCAGATCGCATCAGGCATGAAACATTTAGAGGGTAAAGGGATCGTCCACAGAGACTTAGCCGCGAGAAATTGCTTGGTGGGAAAAAACTATTCACTGAAGATATCCGATCACGCGTTGTACTGTAATCAATACGATTCGGATTATTACGTTAGTGATACTAAGTCGAGATTGCCGATAAGATGGATGTCGTGGGAGAGTTTGCTTTTGGTAAGTCAATTATTATTATTATTAATATCATGTATATATACATTTATTTTTAATCGAAAATTATAAAAAAATAAAACGATTATCATAATATTATTAGATATAATAATATTATTTTAGTGATACGTAGCGCATTTTTAATGTCAAGGTTTGCGTGTATAAAACACTATAATAAAATAGTTGATATATTATTAAAATCTACTTCTCTTACCACTCGAGCTCGTCATTTCGAACTCACTTTGCTTACTCTATGGTATTTATATTTAAAACTTTACCTTATTTTTGACTTGAGAAATACTCGGTCCAGATAAACTTCTTAAGTATACACTGATGCACTGCTATAAATGTATATAGGTAGTAGCTGTGTATTAATTAGAATGTAAATTGTTCATTCAAAAATTTCATGCAGTATTTGAGTGAGTAAAATAAACATTCAATATATATATATATTATATATGTGGGTGTCTTTAATTATTTAGTGTGTTTTTATTAAATAAACGTCAGGTAAATTATTCTTAAATTTGTTTATTTACAACTCAAAATGTCAAAGTGTAATACTATGAAATAACCCTTTTAAAATGTTTCCAGTAATAACAACATAATAGTTTATGAAAAAGTTACTACGATGTCTGCTATTGAAACTTTAGTTGTTATTAAACGTTAATTAGAATTGGTGTTTATTTTTATATTTGCATTTATCTTATAATATTTGAATAAATTTCTAACGAGATACCTCTATATTCTGTTATAAACAAAATATGTATCACTGTGCGTAAACACTGAAATAAATAAATATTATAAACAAACTTGCTATTCATAAACCGTGAACTATTATGAATTGCATATCTACATAGTTATTGATATTAATTATGAATGAAACCTTTTTAATTCTATACAAAACTATTTATTTATTTTGAGTTTTCCTTTTAAAGTTCAAAGGTATTTCAAGTTTGAGGATTTTCATTGTTTTTTTAGAGTAATAGGTAGTTTAATTAACTAATTGTATAGTTACATTATATAATGACTAGTCAATGTTCATTAGTTATAACATATACATATCCCATTCGTGTACATATTTCTATTGCGTTTAGATTATTGTTTATATTACTCGTATTACTCGCAATACTCGCATTTTTCAAATAATTTGTGTAATACATGTTTCTACATATTATTTTCCGTGTGCGTATAATCCAAACGTAACAATCATCTATTGACTCCTAATAATGATACTTATAATTAAGTAGATAAAATAGTTAAATTATTTCTTAGTATGAATTTAAAAACATATTGGGCATTGTTGATCGATTTTTTTTTCTGTAATGGACATAACATTTTAATTGATAATATTTTGTACTTATATGTTTCCCACTTATATTTTACAAATCAGATTTTATGGTATAGGTACAACAAAAACGTGTAACTTTCTCGCTATTAGAGTAACAATAAGCGTTTTTTGCGGTGTATCTACACATGATTACATAAATTCAATTTATATCTATTATTTGTTGTGTGTAATTTCTACCATTTGTTTCTAGTAATTATAATTTAAAATCTGTAGTGTAATAAAAACATTTTTATTTATTTATTTATTTTTTTGATTAATTACATTAAAATCAATTATAATTTTTGTTATGCTAATCACTATTTCTGGGATTTATATTATGTAGATACAAAAACATGAACAATATGGACTGAAATTACGCAATTGTTTTTAAACTAAATTCATAAAACAAAAATATTAATAAAATAGTCACAAAGAATTTAATTAAAATAACTATTTTTAATATTGTTACCATAATTATATATTTTTATCAAAATATAATTGATTAATATAAATATTGAAAATTTTCGTAAGAAATTATTATCATGAATTAATTTTCAAGCAATAAATATGATAATGATTCAGTTTTTATAAAACTATATTAAACAAAATATAATATTTGAAATTTGCATCATATAAATATTTATTATTATTTTATTTCTTAGTTTTGCAATTTTTGTTGCTGTAGCACACACGTATAATATATAATAATGTGTATTAAGAATAACCATATCAATAGAAAATGTACGTTAATTAAGTAGAAATGTCTTTATTCGTAATACACAAAAATAAAATTGATAACTACAGCGTACCCCACAATATTTACACCAAATAGATACATTTTACAACGCAATACCAAAAATATAATTTCCACCCGGGATACTTAAAATATAACTGGGAAAAGTATAATTTCAATTTTTACGAATTGAAACTTCGTTCTGTTTGAGATCGAAGTTAATATCAATCCATTGTTTACTCGAGCATTTTGAACTTTCAAACTTTAAATTTAGTTTATGGAACAATACGGGATAGGTAGGTAAATGGAAAATAAAAATAGTATTCTAGGGTTCGGCTTTTTAAATTTTATAAGAGTATAGATATCCAACTTGATTTTTTTCGAACTGTTCGATATAATATTTCAGTTCAATATATTTGAATTTCAAATCGTTCAAAATCAGGGACATTCGAAAATTCGATAAGTTCGATAATCAATCCCTAAAACACAACTAATAACTAATTGAGGAGCTACTCCGTGTTGAATATTATAACACCGTGACGGTCCGTTTTGTTCTCGCAGGGCAAGTACACATCGAAAAGCGACGTCTGGTCGTTCGCAGTCACCCTGTGGGAGATACTCATGTTCTGTAGCCACCAACCGCTGGCGGAGCTGACCAACGAACAGGTAGTGGAGAACGCCAACCACATGTACCTGGCCAACGGCAAGCACAGGTACGCGGAACCTCCGCCCAGCTGCCCACGCGAAATGTACGAGATCATGGCTGAGTGCTGGAAACGTGGCGACTCGGATCGGCCCAAGTTCTCGGAGATTCATCTATTCCTGCAGCGCAAGAATCTCGGTTACGTACCAGTGATATGATCGGACTCGCGACCGAACACGTCCTACCACACTTCAGCGACCACCCGCACCTATATGCACCAACCACGGCAACCACTCTTCGATTAGCAGCGCAGTACATCGTGACATCCTCCCGATGACGGTGACTACACGGCGTCGTGTCGCACTAGTTTTTTGAACTCTTAGTCAGGTATGCGTCTAGCGAATATTTGTCTATGCCCTACCACTCCACTACACCTCCCTCACCAAAAAAAAAAAAAAAAATTGGAAACTGAGTACCATCTCGTGATATTCATGTAGTCGTGATTCCGCCGAGCACCGATCACATATCCAACACCTATCCACTGCCAATCCAGATCTACTATTGTATGCTATTCCTTGTTTTTCTTGACCGCCGTCCGTAGAGAATGTTGTCCTCTAAACACACGAATAGATATCCATAAGATTTATCATCCCGAAGCCGTAATGATTAATAATTAATGTTTAATGATTATTGTTAGTATTACTATTGGTAGTAGTATTATTATTACCTATTATTTTTAGGATTTATAAGACTGCATACCTATTGTAATAACTAAACACTTTTACTTGTGATGCGCACATAGTATTCTCCAGTGTCAAAACTTCATACCGACTGCGTTATAAATTATACGACACTTGTCATAATTTAGGCCCAAATACGGTGTTCTATCAAAAACACAAAACGAACTAAATCCACGGATAGAATAACTAAACCAAAATATCCATTTAAACATCCTTTCTCATCTGAGTTTTTATCTGCTCATGATAATATTACGTCGATTAATATTATTTTTAACAAACGCAAACAAATACTCAAAACTGTTAGGATATAAACTAAAAAAATACTTCTATGTTGTTATGTTTTATGTCAAAATGGTCAGTGGAAAAAATCGTGATTTTTCGATTTTTTCTTGCCGTAGAATATCAAAATTTGATGAATTGTTCATACCAGACTTTTTAGTTTGAATATTTTGGTCTACAGATTTTTTATATTTGCTTTATTCGACTAAAAACTCTTAAATATCTAATATAATAATATGTTTTATTTTTTTAATTAGACACATCTGTAACATTATATAATATTATATATAAAATCAGTATGTGTACACGCCGTGTTGTATGGGATGTTTATTGTTCAAACGCAACTCCAAGATATTTCAAATTTATGGTCGTGTACATCTCGACTTCTAAACTCGGTTTAACGTCATTTTCAGAGTTTTAAAAGTTTATTATACATATTATATCATAGTATATATATACTTCAACTACCATACTTTTGCACAACAACTGTACACGTAATATTTCACATGTTCGATTTCTCATTTGAACATAAGTGTTTTATACTCACCATCCATTATCCCACTCACTTTCCTACACCGACGGTTGGACGATATTAATAACTAATGATTAAAAAATATTCCTTGTTTTAATCTATTTTACACGCAATGTCTTCCACGATTCAACAAGTTTAGTGGTGAAACGCTGAAAATTTGCAGTGCAAATTTTATTTGTTTCAACCCAAAATACGTGTTGGAAAATGGTTATTACATATTATAATTTTTATTTCATTTTCCGAGGACGCAATTTCTATGTGTTGTAAATCTGTATATACAATTTTTGTTTTTTATTTAATGTACATATAATGTTATAATATCTACTGTTGTACGAGATCCAGCGTTAGATTCTAATTTGAAAACTTAAACAATCTTATTAAATTAATATACGCTATCACTTTCACAAACAACGCATGTATATGTATAATAATTATTAAATTTAATTATTTTTTTTTAGGCCAGGATAAAATAATTTTTATACAAAACTATTTATATTTATTTACTTGTAATGTATAAAACTCAAGTGGATATGTAGTTAAAATTATATGTTATTTCAAAAAACTATCCATGTTACTTCTATTACTTATTATTAAAATATATCATATTATTACGTTTCTTTTAAAGGTAGTAAGTGTAATGCTATATTACATGAACTCACTCCAATGTCTTTCCAAGTAGTTGAAACGAATATGACCTCTACGTCAAGTGTCATATTCTGTTCTAAATTAATATTTAAGGGATTTACTATTTTTTTCTCCAATTTTTTTTAATTTATATATTACTAGCTGCGATGTGTGATTATCAATCGAATCATGATATTATAATCGCGTTGATCTAAATTTATATTGTACATACATTTTCTCATTTTCTCTAACTATACCTCTTGAATCATTTTTTATGTTTTGTATTTAATTAATATATTATATTGGTTGAAATAATACTAAAATTATGATTTCAATGTATTAAGCTCAAAAGTGGATTAGCTGAGCTCGTGTAAAATGCAATAAATCGTACTTATATTAAATATAAACTAATTGAATGTGCAATTTAAAATAAAATGGTGCCAATATCTGTTATTATTATAGTTAAACAATCGTTCAAGTATATATCCATAATATGTTTATTTCAGAAACAATTATAGTACTCCATTTTCTATTTTTTTTTTTTAAATTTATTTATCATTTTTTTTAAGAGGTGTGTGTGATAATTATATTTTTTAAATTTGCATATCATATAATATATATATATATAGTTTAGTACGCGTTTTTCTCCAAACTTTCCAAAATAGTATAAATTCCTCAGTATCAAACCCCTAATTTTGATTTACGATAGAATTTAATTTAGACCGCGGTCACGCGACGGCGAAAATGATAAAATGGCACTTTTCAAAGGGTGGCATGAAATGGTGTGTAAATAATAATACTATTACATGGAGGGTATAATCAATTGCCCACGTTGCTAAGAGACAATCAATCTCTAACACTTTTTTGTCTATAAAATTTTGTAAAAAAAACAAAAAAAAATTATACATATTTATTATATTTATATATATATATATATTAATAATAATAACGAATTCCCAGCACATATTTTAAATGTATTACACCTATTGTTGACGGAACGCAAAATTATTTCCTCTTATTTCAGTTGTAACCCGATCAAATAATTAGGTAAAGCTATTATCTTCATATATACAATATAAACTTGCAATAGGTAATGAAATACTTATAAGACATAATATTATTAATTTGCATTAGGCATTTTGTAAAAAATAAAATAAAAAATAAATAGTTTTTAATAAATATATATATATAAATAATAAATATTATGTTTAAGAATAATATACATTATATAATAATATAAACTTGAAATTCATATGTATTTGTAAAGTGTATTTTCATTGACTATATTGTTGTTTAATTATCTTTAGAAATAATAAATCAGTATTATTAATATTCATCTGTCTTTGAAAAACGAAAAAAAAATGTTATTTAATAAATATGTATGTATACCTTTATGGAAGAGAGTTTTTTATTACACTAACCTAGTATCCCTATCATCGTCACATAATAATATGGATGAACAACGAACAGTCATCTTTCGTCAAGACACAAGACACAATACAATGACTTATTTCTGTACACCAATGTATTATTGTGTCTACATAAGATGAACAGTAAGTACGTATTATGGTTTTGAAAAATGTATATATTATATTATGCTTTTAACATTATGGTTACTATAATATGTTGTTACGTGTAATTTAAAAACAAATAAATTTTCTTTACAAACAACATTATATCTAATTTTTTACTCTACGTAAATATTTGAGTAAAACACCAATACAAATCAAAAGTGAATTTTTAATCTGTTTAAACTTTTATTGAAAAATTAGGATACTAGAAACACCATAAATATTTATGGTACATAATTATGGATAATATATTATGTCGTTGTTTGAGGTTTACAAGACAATAAAATAGATATTTTTTAATAAAAAAATTACATCATATGTTTGGCCATTCACTGGACGTATACAAATAACACCTTCAAGGTTAAGACTTAGCTGGTTATCATAATTTACATCAAACATAATATATTTTTAAATTTGCTACGTTGTTGCATACATACAGCGTAATTAATAATTAAAATAGTACCTACAGCATTTTAATATATTAATGATATTGTTAAATAACAAAATCATATTATTCAGCTTTTATAATCTATGCAATATTAAACGATTATATTATATATATATATGTTTAAAACTTTTATCCAACTGTAAAACCGTAAGATATGAATTAATTCACAGTTCTCCAAACTTCAAAATTCAAAAAATATTAAACTATTATTTTATTAAAATACTGAAATATTAAATTAAGGTAATTTTTATATTCTATAACCTAATCTAAAACAGTTATCTAATCGGAGAGTTTGTATTGTTTGTCGATAAACTCAAATTATATGGTTTAATAGTCAATATCAAAACAAATATTTATTGTGAAAGTTAATTTGAATACCTAAAAATTTTAGTCAGTATTTTTTTTTTTTAATGTATCAGTTATCCTTAAACACTAATATTGTTAACATTAAAATATTAACTATTTATAGATAAGCTATTCCGAGGTCTGAGCACAATTTAATATAATTATTATAATCACAAAGATTTTATTTAGTATTATTATTATTCATTCATAAAAAAACCCGTAAAAACTAGAATCAGAATGCTATTAAGTATGACAGAATTATTTCTAATTGCTTTTAAATCAAATGCCTATAACTTACTCTTCTATTGTATCATACCTTTACTGTAGTTATTATTTATGATAATATAATCACCAAATGATAATGTGATTGTGCTTCACCCAATCGGATTAATTTTAGACAATCTGAGTAATTTGGATTATTTCCGTACGATTAGTTTCATACAACCGACCGTACAATTCATCTCAGAAACGCAACAATATTTATTGCAAACTCTTTATTAATTGAATTTGATGGATTTTTTTGAATTTATCGTGACAGAAACTTCGAAGAGATTTACTATATTAACTAGATATTACGCTGCAATGATATTTCAAGTATAAAATATCTGTATTTTGTGTAATAAACAAACGGTCGTGATAATATACGGCCATAGAAATTCCATTAAGGTCATTATCAGTACTCGTACAATAGCCTTTTCAGAAAATTTAAAGACAAATTTGCTTATGCATATAATTTAGATAAGTTTTTCATAAATCTATAGCTATCATATTAATTTAGATTATTTTATGGAGACACGAATATTATAGTTTTATAATGAATTTTGTACATAATATTATGTATTTTAAACATCTGGTTAATTCTTTATGGAGGGAGGCAGAAGTAAACATTTTTCTTCTAAAACTAGAATATTTAATAATTTATTGAAACATAAAGATCCACATAATATTTTATAGCTGAAATTAAAAAAAAAAATCCTGTAAATTTTTTTATTATTTTTGTTAGTAAAAAAAATATTTACTATAGAAACTTGAACAATTCTACAATTACTAAAATATTTTGTTCTATACTCAGTGTAATTTTCAAAATATTTAAACTATTTTAAGCTTTTTATAATAATTTGAAGTGTTCAAATTTGTTATTATTATTTTAACTAAATAATGATAATATACTGTATACTTAAAAACATTTTAAAATATGAAAAATTCACAGCAAACCAATTTTTCGTAACATTTGACATTCAAAATTTCAATTTTAATAGCTAAGGTTTGATTATTTTGTGCCAATATTTTTATGAAAAAAACTTATAGAAACTTAAAAAAAATAAAAACAGTTCTGCACAACTTTGTATAAAAATTTAAAAATCAAATTTTTACGTAACTGAATATTTATTTTAATTGTTTTTTTGTTATTGAATGCAAATCTTAATTTAATATACATGTTTGTAGAGACATGAAATGATTGACTATTACGTATATTACCTATTACTTTTTATGTACAATATAATATAAGTATTTACAATTTACATTTATTCATTTATTGTGAATCAATTACAATGATATATTGAATGAATAGCAACTTTCTAATTTTCTTCAGCACGAAAAAAATATTTTTGGAAATAAATAATAAGTCATTACGTTTTTATTATTTAATTTGGTTGGTTTTTTCATACATAAATACATACAAACAATTCTAACAATATTCTATTGTACGTTGTACCTTTGAAGTTTTGAGTAACAACCTTAGTAGAGGTTTCAAACGGTAAGTATAACATTTATATAATTAATTTAATTAATTAATTTAAACTATTGAGTTATTGATTTAATTGCTGATATTACTTTCCGTTCGAATTTTATAATATAGCTAACAAATATTTTTTAGCAATAAATGGTTTATTACCATACATAAACGTATATTGCATGAAAATTACAGTTCTTATTGGAATTTTTTGTAATTTTTATTTTAAAGGAATTAAATTAATTTTTTTTTTAAATTTGATTAATATATATTATATGCTTCGTTCAAATCACTTTAAAATTTATTGAAGACACATACTGTTAGAAAATACGTATATTACATATTACTATATTAGTGTGCTCTTCAAATATTTTTATCAAGAGAGGTGCATTCATGAGTGATGACACTATAGTGTGTAAATCGCATTATATTTAATATAAACATTTTAATAACCATTAGAAATACATTAGACTTAAACAATCACTATTGGTTCATTTTAAATTAGAAATAGTAATTAAATGGTTAATGGAACACTGAAAATTAATTCACTATCAACAACTTAAACTAAAACTAGGAAATATCACTCTTCAGTTCTTCTGTCTTCAGTGAGCTTTCGACAAGGTAAGATTACTGCTAAGAACTCTTTGCTGCTTGTTATTTTCAATTAGCCTGATTTATGTAGGACTCCTAATAGTTACTTAAAAGTTGAAATAAAATAAAATGTTGCAACTGAATTTACAAGAACATTCCTGTTTAATATCTTATTAATTAAATTAAAACGATTACTATTTTAGCTTATATAACTTTTTCTTTTATCGTTCTGGTATAAAACTTAATTTAAAAGATAAAAGTTTTTAATTTGTTATTCGATAAGAGTAAACGTTGTTAAACTAAATAAATATAGAATCGATATTTATTATTTTTATTTATTTTCTTATGAAAGGAAAATAATTAAATTTATTATAATTATTAATACATTTTCGAATTGTGTTTCAATAATTTACTAACAAATAAAAAAAAAACTATTATAATAGGTATTATGTTATTATTTCCAGAACACAGTTTTATTCATATTTTGTTTAGGAGATATAAGTTAATGATGAAATTGATTAGTATTTTTGATTTTTGAAACCGAAATGATAATTGAGAGCTAAAAATATTTTAATCGGAAACTTGTAGTTTGTTTTCAGATTTCATAATATTGTGATGTAAGCGGTTTGCCTGTACTTCAGTTATAATATTGTGTTCTACTTGTTTGGTGAAATTCACAAGATATATGTATATTTTGTGGTATTTTGAAATATAAAGAAACTACGTGTATGATGGTTTGATTAAAAGAACAATAAAATTCAACAATAATATTTTCCCTTTTCACATAATATCGAAACAGTGATCGATACTCACTTATCACCAACAATTTAAAAATAGGTATTAAATATAGTAAAAATTTATAAACCTTAACATTTTAATAACCATCGAGTTCACTCAAAAAGCTCACTTTTGAAGTCAACAACATAAGATCGGTTCTACTGAACGCAAATATGCCGAGTTGTACAACACATCATGCGGGTTTAACGTGCTCTTAACGGTTTGTGTTTTTGTCAGCGAAACGTCTCGACTCAAAAAGTTTTCTAGCTGACGGACATGCGGGCGCGGGTGAAACGGTTTCTCGGAGTTCGAAATAAAACGACCCGGACGACGTGGCTTTTTCCTTTTGCTTCGTCGTGGACATCGTTTTTCTTTTTGCACGATAATCGGCGAGTGGAGTAAACCGACGTCGACGCACTCGGCAGTTGTAGTCGATAACACAAGAGGTCGGAATAATAATATAATACATATAATAATACGGTCTCGTCGAGAAAACTTTTTTAAATAGTTCTCTGCGCGCGTATCGCATAAAGACATTTTATTTCCCAATGCCGTTCAGCTCGGTAACTACGTAGGTAAAATAGTTATACACGTAGGTATACGATATACGCGTGCGTATTATAATATAAGCAGTTTATTGGCTTGGCGAGGAAACTTTTTCAATACTGGGAATGCTATTTTCTCTCGCCGGACTAGACTGCTATACATATAATGCGTCACCGATACACGCTGCTATACACTTTTCGGACTAGACGTCAAAACGATGTGTTGTAACTAGTTTTACAATTCAATCGACACTTCACCCCTCCCCCCGGCCCCCCAAAGACAGTAATATTATATAATACTATTATACATTTAGGAATAAGGACGAAAACTATAATATTATTATATTATATCGCGCAAGACGAATTTACTCGATAATAAAAATTGCATTTTTCTTACGTTTTATTATTTTAGAATTTGAAAAATTGTCGTTTTCTCTGCGTGTTTTGGACAACAAGAAAGACACATTTGTGAATATATTTGAACGGCTAAATATTATTATAAATTGCTTATTTTATTTATACCCTAAATCAAATAGAGAAAACCCGACCTAGAGCGTTCTTACAGTATTCGATACGAGGACTATAAAAAATAGAAATACATCCAAACAACGGTCTTGTACAGTCTAGTGGAACGATATTAATGATATTATACACAGCTCGTCTGTATTATTATTTACATTACAAAATGCGTTCTATATATACCTAGGATTACACGTTTCGAATTAGATTTCCTTCGGCCGTCACAATCAAAACGATATCGCTGAAATCCATACGCGAGCGGAATCTCGTGTAGAATAATATCGAGAACATGGTCGACGGAAATTGTAATAATAATATTATGACGTATAAGACGTTATTATTGTAGGTCGCCGGTTACTCTGTTGCCCTGCCGTCCTGTTGCTTCTTCAGACCATGCGCATTTACACGCAGTAACAATATAAGGTGTATTATACACCGCAATGCATCGCCTGCTACTGTTATTGACTTTTACTGTCCGATATTTTACATAAATAACCAGCTGTGACTATTTCATTATTATGACGAACTAATTTGTATGCGAATTAAGTTTTAAAATTTTAAATTATCGATGTACCTGCCAACCGTTAGATTAGATGAGTATGGGTAAGGGTATAGGTCGTTGGTATATTAATAAAAATAATTAAATTGGTATATTATAAGTTGAATTTAATATTCATAATAAAGAATACATTTTTATAATCGATAGTTTATTGAATCGGCCGCTCATTGTACCTAATCAAAAACATAAAAACATAATCATATTTCTAGTGCTAAATTTTAATATTTTATTAAATCCAATGTGTACCAACTATTAGATAGTTTTATCAAAACTATTATAGATATTCCGATTTTAAACAGCCGAAAAACAAAAATGATAGAATCATATTAAAACAATATTACTCTCAAGTACCTACGATCATTTTCTTAATTTTTAATGTACATTTTTATTAAAATGATATTATTTATAGGAACGTGTTTTTTTTAATATGTATGTATAAATGGTGATAATAACAAACATTTTGCAAGGAATCAAATATAATAATATAATATGGTTACTAGAATCAACCCTAACCGAAATGTGATTACGTTAAACGAAACACACGGTACTTTAATATAATAACACGGAATTAACCCATATACACTTTAAGTTTATTATATTTTAAGCGAGATAACGTGTATATCGTTGGACTAAAGTGTGCGACGACAAAAACGACCTGTATTATTTCATTATTATGTGTATGTAATTATATTGTCGTTTTCGTCACACACACAAGCATACTATTAACGATCGTCATCGTAATTATTATTTTTGAGAAATACTATATAAAATAAATGATAGTAATTTTATCAGATCCGTGGCCGAACACGGCGAAAATCCAATTCTGACTACACTCTTCACATACGTACACTGCGCACGATCGGTATACTTACTTATTTACTTACACCGTTGTTACACATACCCATATGATAATACATACTTACTTATCTGTAGCCGACCTACTTAACTATATTATGCGTATAAAATTGTATTGCGTTACACTGTAACACTATACAATTGCAATGTCTCTTGGGACAATAACACCGTGTATGATATCGCCATATCGGAGCGTGAGCGTCGACCGAATTCGAACACTATATAAAAGACGTTACGTATTAAAAGCATATAGGTTAAGTTTAAGGGTTTAAGTGTATTATATTATTTGTACATGGGTGTTGTGCCCTTCACCGTTTAACGGCGTTTCCGCACTATAGTTTTTAAATTTGAAACGTCGTTTCCACCATCTGCGAACAAAAACGATATTAGATAATAATATTTGGCACGCTCTGTGCGGCGTCTAATAATCGTACCCAGAGTACTACGAAGTAGTACGTGAGTAATTTTTAATTTCGCTAGGATTTCCAATTGCCTTTGATATCGATTTGTGAACTGTGGAATGTAAAATGCTATCATTATTATTATTATATAAGTAATAGGATTAATTTAATTGCAGTTTAAGATAATAATATGAATTATACAATATTGTCTAATTCTTATCCGCATAACGTACTAAAACACTAATAAAAAAGCCAAAATGTCATAAATAAGTCATTTTACAATTTGAGAGGTATTTTTTATGTCTTTGGTCATAAATTATTTTTAAGGACATTTTTGGCAGGACCTAAGAAATTAATCATTAAGTCATTTTTCAGAGAATTTTAAAGGCTTCTTATGAAATCAATATCAAAGTCATTGTATATTAAAAGTGCCTATAGAAAAACATAATTATAATAATGAAATAAGCGCGTGTATTGTCTGAATACATGTTTTTAAATGAACACAAAATTTATACTATTTATAAAAAACACTATACAAAAATTTATTTTTATCTTTATACAATTTACATACATTTGTGTAATTTTAATTGATGCTTTTTGTCAATGTTTGATGATCAAAATTAATAACTTAATACTTTTAGATTTAGATGACTTATATTAACGTTGTACATTAAGGTCGGTGTCACTACATTACAATACTACATAGTGTCAATTCAAATACACGAACTATAAGAATATGAATTGTAAATTTTTGTTTGTTTTTGGACTTGTGTGGGGTTAGAACTAACATTAAAATAACGGTATCCTATTATACACAGCAACACCACGTACAACACTGCACCGTTGTTGTTCGACGCATTAGGTTCAATCATACATAATCTTCGCCATTAATCCTCAATTCCGTCCGGTAAATAATGTGGTCTGAGTGTGTACAATATTATATTATACACAAGATACACTGAAACGACATGGAAACGTTTTTAAATCCTCTGGATTAACTCACGCGTCGGGGGGTTGACATAAATGCGCTGTAGCGGTGGTAGCGAGGCAACGAATGGCGCTAAAAAGCCAACAGATGTCGGTATGTTCGGACAGATACGAGACGATTTTGTAGACGTAATTTTATCAAAATTTATATTAATTTTTGTAAAAAAAAAAAAAGACATTAAAATGTATACTTACTCAAGTTAAACTGACAATATACAATACAAAACTAGGTATAGATACACACGCAAGTAATTTACAAATTCTGAAGAATCCATAAAACTCGATTTATGTAGTTCGATAAACTTCTAAGGCCTATTATCACTGTCGTTTTTATCACCTTGCTAAAGTCGTTTATAAATTAAATAGTTAAAATGTGTAATTAAAAGAAACAAAACGTCTACGAAAATAAATCAAACTACCAATATGTGATTCGGTACTGAAAACCGAAATGATAAAATAATCTTATTTAAAAATATGTCCTATGCACATAAGCAATCGTAAGCAATCATTATCACATTAGTTATAAAACTGTTGTATACTGTATAGATATGTATAATATATACATTTGAATGGAATAAAATAATTCTATTAGTTTATAATAATTGTTGGCAGAAAATAATATTGTTTCCTTTAAACAAATAAAGTCTAAATGTAAAATAAATGTATTTTGTATTTGATTGGTGTAACTTCTAGTTAAATATGTATTAAACATGAATTAAGAAATTAAACAATTTTTTGAAATGTAATAATTATAGTTTAGTAGTATATTACTATAGATTAATTATAGTTATTAACAGCTGCGAGACAGTAATTGGGCGTAATAAAATTAAAAAAAATACATTGAAATATCTAATTTTTATACTGTATATATAATTATAAATTATAATATTACATAATTTATTTTTATTTCCGGTTAAACCAATTTTTTGATAAATGATGATCACACATTTGAAATGAATTAACGTGTAGCAAATTTAATCACTAGTAATGTTTACGATGTTTCATCCCAATTAACAAGCATATTGCGCACGAATAACAACCCCACGATGGTATTATATACTCGAATTTCGAGTATCCACGTTGACGTTGTCTGCATACACCGTTTGTTCGCGGTCGTCACAAGAGGTTAGTGGTTGTAATTATAGAAGCCCATATGATAAGATGTAGGTGAATAAGATGAATGAATAAGAGTAAATGTAATATATAGATAGCAAATTAAAGAATTAAATGGTCTACGAAAAACAAATTTATTAATGGTTGTCGGTCAAAAGTCTTCCAAAAATTAAGGTTTTTATCTTTTTAATATAACAAAACCTGTATTACTGGCGGTGACAATAAAATGGAATCACCAACATAGTGAAAAATGGCGTGAATTTTAAAATTGTTTCTTTTGTAATCAATATGAATTTTAAGTATATAAATGCAACTCAAATATCCGAAAATTAGTACAAAATATAAATTATTAAGATATTCACTTATGATATAAACAAATAAAATGGGATATAATGAAAACCCATAAAATAAATGCACTCTAATATTAAGTATTGTTGTCTTTTCAATAAAGTCGTTTCACTAAAAAAAACACCAATATCAAAGGAATGAGCACTAAGCGCTAATTAATCAGATACATGAATAGGTACCGTTTATGAAGAAATGAGACGTCGCATCATCCGTAGGCGCACAATCGGAGTGTACGAGCTAATACTAATGACGACGATGGTACTAACCACAGACAAATTCAAAGTGACGTTTGAAATAAATGATTGATTAAAGTACCGTAATATTATCTTTATAAATCGATGAAAGTATGTTAGTTTTTCGATTGGATATTAAGATGGATAAAAAAAAAATATCTTTATCGATAAAAAATAATAAATCACATCATGAGCCGAGAACCTGCTCACGCCTTTTGCGTGACATCGAAACCAGAAGCGCCTCGCTTGTGGTGTATCGAAGTATATTTCATCAAAATTATGAATAACATGCTATCGGAGTGAGTATTTGAGAATAATAATAGAGGAATACTCTACAGTCTATCGTTTTTCTATCTTAAATGCCTCTATTTTATGATTATTTTAAATTTTATCTCCAGTTGGGATATTCAGAAATTATTATTTTCTGTTCACAATTATTTCCAATCTTAAATCACCGATAAAAATACAAAGTAAAATATAAAAATGTTTATTTCTCAAAAAAATAGGTCTGACTTGAATAGATTTTAGTATTTTTTTTTTTTTTTTTTTTTTTTAGTATTTTATTTTAATATTTTAGTATTTTAGATATTTTTTTTTTTATTTTGTACTCATATTTACCAAAACCGTTCATAATTAAATAAATTAATTAAGAAATTATTTTCAATATTCATGTTGAACACTTTACTTTACTTAAATTAGCATTTAGAGTTTTTTTTTTCTGTCTACAATTTCTACATAATTTGACAATGAAAAAAAAGCTAAAAACCAACAGTATGATCCTTTAAGATTGTGATCATACAATGAAGACTCGTCAGATTTGACACGGGTTTTTTCTTTCTTCATTTTCGTTTAAAATCTGTTTCGTTTAACTCAAAGTTAAGATATAACACTTGAAAAATACATTTTATACAAAAATTATTTTTTAGTTGAATAAATCAATAACATTAAAATACTTATTATTGTTAAACATTTTTTTTTTTTTTAATGGTTTCCACCTATAAGGACTCGTAACCATATTGCCTATACATTGCGCCGTGTTACATATATTGCCAACTTTAATAGGCGATCGGAGCAACACGTAACTAGCTACTGGGCATTGTGGGGGTAAGTAATCGCATTCAAAAACGATTTTTTAGATGAATTGAACTTTATTTTTTAAATTATAAGTTTTAATTTCAGTACTTTTTGTAAATAATTATCTTATAATTTTACATTTTTTTAATCAGAGAGCAATATTTTTGTAACTACATTAATACACTACAGTTCACCTTCTTTCTAAAAACTTATTTGCAGTAATAATTTTTATTGAATGCACTTTGAATTATTTGTTTCTTCTTAAATTTTCAAATAGTTAAGTAGCTATTTACAGTTCCAGAATTCTATGTTATGCGCAAAAAAACGTCTTTTGAAGAAAAATAATTTAAAAATTATACTGGTCCAAGACATTAGAAGAAAATTGCATTTAAATAATATGAAATTGGATTTTTTTTTCAAACTGTGCGATTATATTCGATTATAATGACGTATACGACCAGTTGTATAAACACATTTTAAAAACATTTCTTTCTTTCCTACTATTTTAATCTTTGATGATAAATAATTTATTTCATTTTATTCTTAAACGTTATCAATTTATTTGTATTAAGGTACAAAGAAAAACAACTTTAGAATTTACTATAGGTACCTACTATACAGTTATATATTATAATAAACAATTTTCTTTTCAAACTAAATTATTTTCTCGTTTTATTATTGTATTCATACGAAAATAATATAATTGAAAATGGTTTTTTGTTTACTGCTCACGGCAGGGTGCAGTAGCCTTAATTTGAAAAGTATTGCGATAAACAGGCAATAGGATGCAATAATAAATATACGAACAATAACAGTCAAGAACGCGGAAAACGACGTTGGTTATAGTAATTTTCAGTAAAACTAAAAATCAGACGCGCTGAATAGGGTTTTTAGTCAAAATTGCATAGCTATGAAATGCTGCCTGTAATGTAATATTGTGTTTGTGGAATATGTCGCAATCATATACACACTCAAAATGCAAGCGAAAAGGGAAATGGTAATTTCCGGCACCCGTCACAAACTAACGTATATTTATCGTATAATATTATTACGACTATTAGGAGTATATAATGCATACTATTATGGTCTATATATTCTTTAAACATTCAGTCGTCGTCCACAAATACGTCAATATTGGCAGAAGTTATAAAAGATATACCATTCCACGTCCCGTACAGCTAGAGAAAAATTAAAATTTCTTCAGAAAAGCTATTCATTTTATGTAACTTTTACATAATATAAATAAACAATAAAATACATAACAGCTTTATAATTTATATACATTGACCTAGTATAATAAGTATTAGACTGTGTTATATAAATTCAATATTTGATGTAAAACCAACAAAATTTGATTGTTGTACCTACACCAAAAAATTTCAAAAATCAGCATTTTAATATCTTTATATTATCTTTATTTAGTATAAAATTATTTTTTTTTTTTTTTGGTCATAATCCGAATAAAATTTTTACGAAGAAAATAACTGTAAAAGTTATCCAGAAAATTGAAAAGTTCCGATAAAACTGAAAGTGCTATTTTCAATGGGATTTTCATATAAATTTACGAGGCTATTATAGACGACTTATATTTGCTGAAATTTGGCATTCGCACAGAGTACTGAAGACATCAATACTTTGAACCACTCTCGAAACAACGTCTGCAGGATCAAGTCAGTTCAAGAACAAAACGGTGGTATCAGAGTGCTAGTTGAATCGCCCAGCACAGGTAAGATTAGATTATAATATTATGATGTTGTTCTTATACTGTTTTTTTTTTTCAAGGTCGGTGACTAGACAAGCAAATGGATGTTAAATCATCAGAGATAAGCGAAGACCGTTGTTTCGATAATAGTCATTATCACATGAAGGATAATGATGACCCCGTGGCAATCGAATATTTCGCTAATATCTGCTAATAATTATACCAAGTTGGCCGGCCATGAAACGACGTACGACAACTTCACAGTAAAATATTATAGGTAGTTCAATTAATTACATAAGTACATAAAATAATAATATCATATATATAATTTTGTTGTGTTCATAACGTGTTCAACTGTACGTGCCACCTGGAAAATTCGTTTCTCTCCTTCTCTCTCGCTCTTTTTGTTGTCGCGGTATTCGGGTCCGTCGCAAAACCACCACAATAACGCGATTTGCGCATATTATACATATATAATATTATGTGTATACGTGTATACATATCGTGCTCGTGTATTGTACGTGTATAAACCGACCGAGCGGCGTTCCGATCGGAAGCCCGTGCCGTAACGACCGGACATAAATTACACATTATATGCGCATAATGACGCGAGCGTCGTGTTTATGGTGCCAAAAAAAAAAAAAAAAAAACCGAAAAAAAATCGAAAAAACCTCCGCTGACGAATCTAATACATACGCAACACACGCGTCCTCGTCACGGTCGTTTAATATATTATATTATTATTCAGCGCGATATTATTATCATCGCATTAGTGCTCGCATAAGTGTGCGCGCGTGTGCTCGCCACATAGTTAATGTTACTGTGTATATATACATACCGACGACAACGATCGTTTACATATTATTATTATTATACTGTCCTACAGACCGCAGAGCCGACCGCCGTGCGAACTGACCGACTAATGCACATCCGATCGCCGCTAATAATATTTTATGCGATTATTATTATCGAATGCGTTGTTCGGGTGGAGTGTGCGTGCGCGTGTTTCATATCGTTATCGGGGCCAGTATTGCGTGTATTATGCTCAAAATCGACGAACGCCATTTATACCGTTTTCAAATCCTTACAATCACACGGTGCTATTACACTAGTAGGTATACGTTTCACGCCGACATTTTCAACATAGATAATTGGAAAATAAATTTTAGGCGCTTCAGATTAATAATGCCAAATAATCAGTCTTACGCGAGTCATCGAGCTGTCGTTTTTATTCAATACATTAAACGTGTATGTTAATTCTTCTTTATATAATTGTATAATTGTTTTTTCTTATTTAGTAATAAACTATAAAATATGTACAATTTAAGTTAATATTAATACTAGCCTAGAGTAAATATTGTATATAAAATATCTATTCTCAAGTTAAATATTCACCAACCGTTTTTATTTCGATGCAATTTTTTTTTTTTTAATTTGACAGTGATAGAGTTTGTGTGAACCGAACAAATGTATTTGACTTTCTGACGTACAATACTATTGCCATCGATTAATTTTGGAAACTGGTTGCAGTTGTACTTTTTTTTTTTATCAAATCGATCTCTGACGAACAAATTTTTCAATTATTTATAAAAAAAAAAACAAATGCAATTAAGTAGTTATTTACTTTAAAGTTGTTTTGACAGATCGTGAACCAATTATTTAATAACTGGACCAGTTTAACATAGGCCTTTGTGTAATTTATTAGTGGATAAAAACTAAAGACACAACATGTATCTAAAATTAGTAAAAAAAAAAAAAAAAATGTTTTTTCTATGAAATATAGTTATTGAAAATATAATTACAAATAATATCGTTTACTGAAGAATTGAATATGACACAATCATCCCCTTAAAATCAATCACTATATAAAGCTAGCAACAATGCATGCATTTGTCATATTTGAAATCCAAAATTATGGAATTTGCTATTACTTTTTTTAATACTCTAGTATTGATGATATTGAATATTTATTAGTAAATACAAGCTTGTGGTCTGGAGTTTAAAAGTTTATTAGACAACAATATCTTACACAAATTTTACGAAACGAAAAATTTAATGGAGATGCATACAATTATTAATCATCATAAAGCTCACAAAAATAATTTCAAGTTTTAGTTCGACAAATGAATACTATTTCAAAAACTTATACCCAAGTGTTTATGAGAAATTGTGCGTGAAGCAGCTATTTTGCAAAGCGTTCGTCTACTGACCACAAAACACCGCTGGTATATTATGATCAGATCTTTTTGCTATTATATTGTATATTATATTTCTCGCACAAGGAATCTCGTCCTTGGTTTTAAGTCTGTTGTTCTCACCAGCAGTCATTCATTTCGCGCAGATAGACTGTAGATTATGGTTGATCAGCCGTGGACCGTAGTCGAAAAATATACAAGTATATTATTGTAAAGTTAGGTTGTCATTAGCTTATATAAGCCATACAATGTTTAACTCGGTATATCGTATTATTAGCCTCTCAACCACGATGCTGTAGTCCCCTTATGATTGTACTTTTGAGTCATTAAAATAATATAATAATATTATTATTATCGATAATAAGAAAAGTAATGGGCACTTTGCGGAATTTAATCGAACTCGTTTTAATGACACTCAAATAAAATGTAATGGGGTACGGTTGTGTATTGTGGATTGTGTACGAGGAAGAGAAAAAACCCAAAATAAGAAATTAATGTTATTATGTCCTACGGTTTTCGTTGACGTATACAATTAAGTAGTTTTGAATTTTAATAACTCCGTGGGCGATGTAATATTTGAATAATAACATACGAAGCACGTACGTACGGACATTAATATTATGAAACATAAACGGACGCGATGAAAAGCGTGTATACAGTGCTTGAAAATTATAATATTCAATTAAGGAGAATTTGTGGAACAAGAAATAACAATAGGTTTTAACCACCGAAATATACGAACATCTTGAAACGTTATTTTTTCGTATTTCAACTAATCTTAATTCAAATTTCAATAACGAGCAGATTATAATGATGTTGTTCGTTTTATTTTTCCTTTATTGTAAGGATTTTTAGACGACGAGCATATAGATGAGTGGGCTATTTAGCCGTAATTATAGCGGAATATTCGTTTTAAGTATTCAACGAGCTCACAAAAATACACGTTCTCATCGCGGTAGCAATATTGTTCGCATAAAGGAAATTTATCAGAAAATAATAATTCGACGATAACAACATTGTATATTAATAAAAATGATACACACATACTTTATATTATAATAACCTAACGAAATACATACAGTAATAACCACAGGTTTCATAAGCGGGGAAATTCGTGTAATCCAATTATTATGATGACGATGATGATGATGATGATGACGATGATAATAACATAACATAATACCGCTGTTGCGAAAATTCAATGAAAAAAAAAACGTAATTATAATATAATAGTCTATTTTTCATTTAATTATTCGTTATTTCGACAGTGGTACTAGGTATGTACTTGTGTCCAATAACATTACAATATTGAATTTGCTTTTTTATTTGTACGACAATGGCGGATGCAACTCGTCCATGAGCTTATTATTTATTTGCCGGCAAAACCCGCCGGGTAAATGCTCTTTGTCGAAAAGTTCAAAGGATTTTTCCCTTGCACGACCCGCGAAATTGAAATTTAATTTTACATTTGGCGCGCATCCACTCCTAATCCATGTAACAATAATGCCACGCGTACACGTGCTCTATAATAAATAAGACGTGGTGGTAGAGCGTGGTAAAGAGTATCGGTATATATCCGTACCCGAAGACATTTTTTTTTTTTAAAAAAACTCAAAATATAAAGATAACCCGTTTAATACTTATAATATTTGTAAAGATATTATATATTTGTTTTTTTCTTGGTAAGTTATCTTTTTGTTAATAAATCAATACTATTATAATATTATGTAAGTAAGTATACATTTGTTTATTATTTCATCTATTATATTAGTGGAAAAATCTGAATCTTTTAAAGTGAGCTATTTATTATCAAAGTGTGAAAATTAGAAATATATTCGTAATTTTAATACGAGTGTAATAGGTACTGCATAATATATATAATATTTTGTCATGTATAGACATTTACATTAATACAAATAAAATTAAAAAAAAATTTCTATGCTCATTATACGAGACCGTGAAAACAGTTATAATACGGAAAATAATGGACGTAAAAGTACAACATAAAGATTGCTATTGATAAGCTCAAGACGTGTCTCATAAAACTACATGGTCGTTTTATGACATTTACTTTAAGAACATTCAAACCAGGTATGCAACAAATATATAGCATCACGTTTGATTATGAGAGTATGTAAGCCACACATGCCGGTATCTGGTTGTCTATTCAGATTAATTTGAACATTAAAAAATAGCTTTAAAAAAAATCAAACAATTTTAATTGACATTTATATCAAATTCATTATTTTATCAATAATTATTTAAATATAAAATGTATTTTGATAGTAAATACTGTCAGCGTATTATCTTTAATGGTGCTTCACCACAGAATATTATGTAAATGTCCACTTTTCACGTCATGTTCCCACCTTGAATTGTCACATGACGTCAATGATCGACTTTTGTAGTTGTAACTATTTAGCTTTATTTAGCGGTATAATAATTATACCTGTTAATGATGTATACTCATAGCTAACTAATTCTATCAACATCGATGCTAAATGGACCTGACAAGAAGAAGACTATATGAATACAATAAAATATAACTTTTTATTCATTTTTTTAATATTTTTAACTTTGCATAATTTTTTTGACGCCCTATACACCATTGAAGAAAACCTGTTATCAGTGAGTACAGTCTAAAAAAGTTAGAAGTAAGTTGTTTATATATTAATGATAGAAGATTTATACGAATAAGTTTAAAATTAATGAAAAAAGGATATAATAAAATTCATTGAATTTAATTAAAAAAAAAAAAAAAAAAAAAAAGCAAATAAATAAATTAGCAAAACCAAATATAATATTTAATCTAATGCCATCAATCTTGAAAAATATTTTTAAAAACACGATATTTTATTAAAATATATTAGCGAAATATGTCAGTTTTGACACTATTCACGATATTTTATAAATGTGTAATTTGGTAAAAAAAACGACTAAAAATTATAAATTTTATAATTAAGCCTTGAACGTAATTGGTATTTACTTTATTTCAAGATAAAAAGATTCAAGTGGGATGAAATTTGCGGGATTGAAACCTACGTAATTCTTTTGGAAAATAAAAATTATGCCAGCGGGATATCTGGACTTTTCCCTATGGGTTACGGCTTGTAGTGAGCGGTTTAAACAAATAATAATTAAAGGTACTTCTGCTTATTGATGTAATGAAAAAAAGTTGGCAATGGGTACCGACCGACCTGTAAAATAGTAGTCAAATAGGTCACTGTAATTGATGTGTTAAATTTGAATTCAATTATATATTATTGTGTACACAAAAAACGATTAGAAACGGATATGATATATCCATTAATAATTCATTTTATGATATATACATTAAAGTAAATTATTATCTTAATATTAGTAATTTGGTTTATTTTTGCCAAAAACATTGAATTTATTATATTTTTTATATTTAATTGTTATACTATAATATAAATTTTATGATACCTATTAAAATTAATCTACATATTTTGAAAAATTCATTAGGTTTTTGTAGTAAAATTTATAATGTTCATAAAAGTTTTAAGTGCCCTCACAAATAATTATAAACGTTATTTATTGTTCAAATCATGAAATGTGTAATTTTTTCCAAATTTTATAAAAAAAAAAAACAAAAATAATAATTGGATGTGTATGTTTATAAGATTTGATTTTTCTGGTATTAACTATTCATGAAGAGTATTGTGTTGCATTTTAAAATCTTTAATTTAAAAAGAAACTTTGATGAATTTCTAACTAAAAAATATTTTAATAGTTTTGTGATTTTGACGAAATTTGTTTAAATTCTATCTTAAAACATATATACATTTCAATTATTTATAATTATTTCAGAAAAAGTAAAAATATTTTGAAAATTATATTATGGATTCTATAGAGATTAAACACTATGTAAATAACTTTAATAACAAAATTTCAGCCTCTATAGTTATTCGTTTTTCAATTATAACAAAATAGATAAATACGTATTTCCGAATACTGATTTTGCATAGAAATTCTTCATTTATATTTTTCCCGGATTATTAAGAATAATGCTTTGAAATTTTTACTTTTAACTCATTAAAATACCAACTTGATTTTTGATCATACTTCCAGAAATCTATCCAAAAGTTAAAATCAAAGCATTTTTAATATATACTAAAAACAAAAATATAAAATAAAACAAACACACATTGTAAAGTTGATAAATTAACTATTACTAAATATATCGGGTAATATTGGTATTGAAAACATCACTAAGATTTAAGTGAGTTATCAAATAAAACACTATACCGTTTTATTAAGACCATGTATGAGTTATTCTGTTTAATAATTACTATTTTATTTAACATAGGTTAACATATATATTTTTAGCTTAAAATATTTACTAAATAACAACAAAAACTTATTAACACTGTAGCAAAAACCTTATGAAACATAATAAAATTCAAATTTATAATTGTTTTATTCACTTGAAACACTATTAAAATGGTAAAATTAAAAAAAAAAAAATACAAGTGCAATTTTATGGAGCAAATAATATAATCGTAAATTGTAGATAATAAATAGTGTTGAAAAAAAATTTAATTACAAGTATACAAAGCACATTAAAATGGTGTACGATCGGAGGACATACTTTCAGACAATTTTTTTTACATACCTTCTTTTTGAGATTTGTGTGGCATACGCGCCAACTCGCTGTATATTATATGATACTATTTATATACCTACACGCTGTTTAATTCTAAGGCCTGTTGTCATTAAACCTTAGTACACTGTTTAATAAGTGGATGGAGGTAGGATATTGTTTATGGTGTATGTGTATGTTTGTGTGTGTATGTATGTTTGTGTGTGTATGTGTATGTTTGTGTGTGTATGTATGTTTGTGTGTGTATGTTTGTTTGCTAGCGCGTGTTTACGATAGTACTGTTATAGGTATTTGGTCTGCTCGAAACGCGTTTATTTTTATTAATTTACACTCGCGTAGTTTATCGCGTACAAAATTGAATTTTATAGGTAAAACGTGGGACGGCAAAATATATTAATAATAATATTTCAGACCAGTTTTTTTTTTTTTTAATTATGTTTGTTATTCTTGGAAGTGCGCGATAATGCTTTTGGTCTGATTTTCAACACCGTTTGCGGCGCAATCTCGCCATCCGTTCGCAAACACGCATATAATACATTAATACACATATTAATATTATATATAGAGGTACTCGTAGATAACCGCGATTTGTATTAATATTATAATAAATAATACGTACTTATACATTTTTTAATTTAATAGTTGAGGAGACGATGCACCGGAGTACCTATAATAGTATATATATATTATCTACTCTGCTGTTAGACAACAAATGTCTGCGAAATCGCATTTGTATTGTTTATATTTTTTTATGGATTTAATAATATATTGGTATTACCAATGTAAGAAAATGCATCGATAAATCTGTAAACAATTATCCTAAATTTACAAATCACGTTTAAAATACAAAAATATTTTATTGTTAATCTTTCAAAATGATTTTTTTTTTGGGAGGGGGCGGGGGCGGGAGATTAAAGCTTCAGTATATTATTATTATACTAATAATTATAATCCAAAAATAAGTGAAATATTAGATTTTCTATACAAGCACTATATTTCTAAAAAAAAAAAATTAATATTTATAAATAAAATACACAAAAAACTTGTTTTACATTATGGAGAGATTATAGTTAGTATTATAATTAGTTCCCATATGTATCATATTATTACAAAACTAGATTTTTGTAGAAGAAAAAACAACTGTTATGATTAATAATTTTAATTTCTGTGTTCTAAAGTATAATAATTGTCTAAAAACGTTAATCTATAATGTACAATATGCAAAGTAATACTGATAAAAAAAAAAAAATGGTTTCCATTAATGATTATTTAAAAGTTAGTAGGTATTATAAATTGCATAGGGTTATTTCACTCATCTTAGTCTAAACGTTGTAAGCAAACAATAAGTAATTCAATGACTGAGATATCTAAGTGAAAATGTACACAAAAACATTTTGGTCGAAGTTATGAAACAAATAATACACACAGCTGAAAAAATTTAAAAAAAAAAATCTAAAAATCTTGAATAACAGCTCCGACGGCGGATTCACGTATTATTTAGGTACACCGGTCATGTATATTAACGTTTCAGCGCATTGACGTTTTAGGCCAACACTCATGCACGTATGCGGATCCCTTCTCCGCTTCCCTGATCATTAATAAAATATACTCGAATCGTATAGTTCTACGAAAAACTTTAGGGTGCGTTAGATTCTTTTTCCGGATGATCGAATCAGGCGCGCATCGTCGCAAGGACTATGATAGCACTCTGATATTCTGGCGACTGGCGGAGGTTAGGTTTGTTATACTGATTGATAGTGCACACTATAAGGTCGTTTTGTGAACATACGCACCGTGGAATTTCTAATAAAGAACGGAGAACGAAAAACATAAACTTTAAATTGTTACGCGTAAAACCGTAGCGAGATTCGTGCGAGTACTTCATAAATATTATGATATAAAATTATTATATCAATCAATTCAATCCCTATAATTCTGTAATCGATCGATTTTTTTTTTTTTTGCAATTTGGAATTTATGGGAGAAACTGAAATTCTATTTGGTCAAGTTTTATAAGAATGAGCGATATCGGATCGTTCTTATTATTCCATAAGATTTTACATTTTACACTATTTTCAAAAAATACATATTTTAAAGATCAAATTATGTAATAAATTAAACCATGTTATGGCCAGTTAGAGTACAATTATTATTAATTGACAAACTTTAGCTAGTTTATAATTAACTGATTAACGATTGTCTTATACCCAGTAAAGATTTGACGAATATTTAATAATCATTTGAGTATTTAGAAAATTTAAAAATGTCATCTTAAAAATCTCAAATTAAAAAATATACGGTTAGTAGTCAACTTTTTATTGAGTACCTTCTATGATTTTAAGTTTAGCTCAAACTTGAAATATTTTTTTCTAAAAATAATATGGTAACATTAATAAACATATCAGAAATACCTTACCTTAAATTAAGCATATGATCGATTACCAACACATGTTTGACATTTCTTACATCTAATTACATCTCAAACGTTTGCATTTGTAGCCCTACATGGGCGTAGGTAGGAGGTGAGTGTTCAAACATCCCCCGAAATTAAAGATAAAACAATTTTAAAATAAATATTGGAATTAAACTTAATTTATATCTAGACTAAAACCCCCTCCGATAATATTTCCTACCTACACCCATGTAACCCTGTAATGTGATCAGTTTAATTATTTTCTTTATACATATAGTTAATTATGTTTTTTATCCTTTTAACAATGCGAACTCAGTATGACTAATTGGTGCACTGCATGTATTTAAAAAATTGAGTAGTTTCGTTTTTATGCATGCCTACCTTTTAGATATCTATTTCATACTTTTTATTTAATATACTTGGTCAAACAATTTCCAAAACATTGCATTTTCTATTTTTTAAATTATAAGATTTAATATTTTATAAAAAAAAAAAAATAAAAATGACTGGCAGATTATATCGAATTAAAAATGATGACATTTTTTACGTACTATGGTATTATATAATCTACATACCATTTGATATTATTTTTATCATGGCTCAAGTAGGTAATCTTACTAAGTTTTAATGGTAGTTTCTCTTTGAAACTTTATTATTATTATTCACAAAATATTTATAAAATGTCTCGTACATAATATAATCTTTTACATTTAAGCACGTGTGTTGTACATTATTATTATTGTTTCAAAACTACAAAAAATAAATAATGGTATAAAAAATTACTTTCTACGTGTATGATGATATATGGAGCGTATAAACCTTTTACCAAATGGTTTTAATTTTTAGATTGTGTGTGGTAAAGCAAAGAAACTATTAAGAAAATTAAATAATATATATATTTATTCTTTCAACTTTCAAATATTATTATAATGTCTTCTGTATCGGCTCTATCCCTTGCATGTTACATACACTTTAATAAATCGAAAATATTGTGCATTGTACTTAATATTAAATATAAAATATTTTTATTAAAAACGTAAGGAACCTTTAACATAGAGTAAAAGCTTAATATTAATATAATATGCAATATATAAAACAAGTTTTTGAAACGATCAACAATTTTAACGATTGTATAATTCCTTTTTTGTTGATAGATTTTCTTATAGTGTAAATAAAATAATTGTGTTTTATATTGCTATAGTATACCATGTTAAAACGTTTTGAGAATACCTATATTATATTTTTTTGTTTACATTTATATTTTTATAAATTACATTTGATAAAATTTAGTTTTAAGCACATATCGTTTTATACTATGGAATTCTAACATACATTGGAAGTGGTTTTTGTATAATGTTTTCAAAAGTTCAAAGTTGGATTTGATCACGCTAAATTACATGGAAAATGCAAAGTCGAAAAATACGTATGCAAAAACAAGGCTAAACTAAAAATAGTTTTTCGCGAGTGGTTTTTCATTGCTGAAAAATCGAATTATAATACCCAAACTATTATATAGCGATGATTAAATCCAAACCCGACGTAGTAGAAAAATAATCTTAACGGTTGAAAAAGCAGAATTTGATCGGGCTGCATAATTACACGTATATTACGTATAGATTAAAAATAAATGCATATGAAATTAGTGTAGAATTTAAAACGTAAGCTTAACAACAGTTATTTTAAAAGTCGACAAGTGCCCGTCCATCCATTAACAATAATACGAGTGTATAGTTAGGTAATAGTAAAGAAAACTGATACTGGCATTTTAGAACTAGATCGACAAACAATCAATAATTGATAAATATTTAAATTTGATTGATATAAAAAATATAATGTTAGACACATATGTAATTAAAATAAATTATTTAATTTAAAAAAAACTTTAAATTATGTATTTCCTCATTTATTTTACAGCAAAATACATATTTGAATAAAAATAAAAATTGAAAATTTTCACATATAATATAAAATTAGAAACCAGGATGTAGTTCTTACCTATGGATTTTGTGTAATAATCTGTCGCGTATTTTGAACATCGCTCCATGAAATTGTTAAAAATACGATACTACTAAATTTATTTAATTTTTATGAATAAAACTATTATTAATAGTCATTAATTTTCATAGAAAATTATCATGGCTTAACTGTTAGATTATATTGTATAATAACGATTTTGGTCACAGAAGTACTATATATCTATGATCCTATATAGTAATTATTATTGTCAAACTATAGCGTTAACTTAGTGTGCAGTTGTATTATGTACAGTTATAAATTATAGGTGGTACTTTTAATACAAAATAAAATGTTTATAATTAATTATTTTAATACTTCTTTGGCTAAACACTATTTTAACGATCAGATATTCATTTATACCACACCAAATACGGGTATTGAATTATTGACCCAATATTACGAAAACTGTGATTAATTACCTATTTGCAATTTACAAATCTTCAAACAGCAGCAAGTCAAAAGTTCTTGATACACTGTACATATGGCAATGGTGTTGTACACACACTACACTGTAAGGTATTGTAAAAATAAAACACACAATATTATTATCGTGCAGTTTGCAGGTATATTAGTGTATAATATCAAAATGTTGTGTAGTGAATTTGGGTCTTGGTTGTGTAAGAGGTTCTATGGTGGAGTGACTAAGGGATGGGTGAATTTTCCGCACAGGTCGTATAAGGTTATTATTATTATTATTATTATTATTATTATTATTGTATTATGTTATTATATTTTATTATACCGCAGCGGTAAATAATAAATGAGCGCCGTGTACGCGTGCGGGACTGCTGCAGCTCAAAGGTACCTATATTATTGTTATTTTATATATATAATAATACGTGAGTATCGCCCGAAGTAGTCGATTTTCGCGAAACTTGTGCAAAATGTATAAGCAGCTCGTTTTTCCACTCGCTGCTTCAACGTCACGGACGACGACAGTGGAGACGATTGACCGTTTCGACGTGGCCACCTAAATATTTAAGGAACTTAAAATAGCTTTGTCGTCCACGATAGCGGATATGTTTGCATATAATTATTATTCTATTTAATAAATTAATTGTTTCAACTTATCAAATATTTTTATAAGGTTCAATAATTTAATAGGTAAATCTGTTGTCTTGTTGATCCTTTAAGATGATATAAGTTAAAAAAAAAAAAAACATAAGTGGAATTTTAGGTTAAGTTTTTTTTTTGTCGATTTTGTTGTGTAAATTACCTATGGTTTTATTTAGGTTATTTCTAACTTATTTGTTGTTGATTAATTATCCACGTTGACGAATAGGAAAATCTTGTGACTCTTGCGCAATTGTTACTTGTTTGTTTAACATGAATCAAAGACCTTGAGTGCTATTCTTCGGAATTGTTGTTGATGAATTTACAATTTTTTTATTTTCATTTGAAAAATGGAAGCTCATACTGAAAATGCGAAAACGAGAAGCGTTTCTTAGTATTTATGTGTAAATCAATAGAATTTATTTGCATATTATAATAAAGGTATTAGGTATCCATTAAAAGTAGTGAAATAAAAAAAAAAAGCGAAAAATAAAAAAGTAAAAACCCACAAAATCCAAAGCAGTGATTAAATAAAAAAAAAATAAAAATACATGAGTAATAAAACAATAATAAATTATCAAATAGTTTATTGGGAAAATAGAATTATAAACAGGTATACTATCTATAATGATTGTGTCAGAGAATTAAAATAGTACTTGCTAATTATGAGATATGACTCAAATGATAATATACTTTTTCTTAAAGGAATAGCTTATAACATAGCTCTCAATACATGAAATCATAAACTTGTATTATGTAATCATATAATTCACCAAATACATATTATATAAAATATATAATTCAAAACATAGTTAAATAATAAAATAAATAATTTTTATTCAAATATAATTTAATACATATGTTACAACATAAACAATTTATAATATATAATAGCAATGTTACAATATTTATATTATAATATTTTATCATGCAATATTTTAAAATTATTTTCATTAGAAATACATAGAATATTTTTCTATGAAATTCACAATAAACGCACAGAGTGTATAAGAGTATGGTATAGTATACAAAATTAACTTGGTTAACAGCAGTTTGTTCTATTTTTACAATTTATCTAATTGTCAAATGACCTCATCAACCAGTGTAATGAGTTAAATTAATTAATTTTATTCGGTATTATTCTATGTACAAATCGGGACCAGTATAATTTATTCCAACATTCGAATAACTAAACTATCCATGAGTGTTTAATAAACGATAACCACTGAAATATATCAACATTACTAAAATAGAACATTCTGATTCGGATTGCTAAATTGAATCTATAATAATTAATGTTTGAAAATCGAAATGAAAATTTCGGTAAAAAAAATCATCATACATTTGTGCATACTTTGATTTCTCAAAACGTTTATACTTTTTGAAACATAGATTATTGTGATAATCAACTAATAATCGTAGTATATACAAGCTAAGTACCTATGTGTTTTATTTAAATTTTACCTATTCATTATTCGTTTACATGTCACTCAAAATCGCAGTCTGTCATGTTATTATAGTCGGTATATGTCATTATTATAGTATTATGTATCCATTTGGATGGTTTCCGTCCTACGATCCGATTGGATAATTTAGTTTCTCTACGACATAATGTTGAGTTTTTACTATTTACTAAAATAATCATTGATTTGAAGATATGATGTCGACGAATTGAACGGGTATATGATTTTTTTTCACTTGTTAGTTGAATGTAAAGATGACAAGTACTGAAGACGGTATATAATATTACCGATGTGGCGATGTGGTTTTGTTACTCAATGCAATTTTATTTATCAGAACCACGTTGTAAAATTTAGCAAAACTTTGAAAAAATATGTTACCTATTATAAACAATCACTCAGTTTTAAATTATTTACAACGGTTTTTTTTTTCAAGTCGATTAGTACATTAGCCAGTTTACATTCGAACATATCAACTTCAAACACACTATATTAGAACTGGTAACTCTTACCCGCCCTCCGCCCTTATAATTTATAAACTATGTACAGTGGTATAGTCTATGTACGTTTATTGTGTATTTCATAGTAAAATATACTGTTAATTTCTAATTACAATAACTTTAAAATATCGAACGACGTGCACTGTTAAAACAACTTTCTATTATAAAATTCGTTTGAT
>VUJU01000111.1:142000-169517 GCA_009835225.1 Aphis craccivora | reverse complement strand
ATATATATATATAATTGCGTTGAAATACCAGACATCAAAAGATAAAAAAATAATTTTATTTCACAATCAGAAACAATAACGAGTTACCGATAATTATTCGCTATGAATTCATTAAAAGCATGTGTTATAATTTTAAAAATAAACTATAAAGTGCAGGTATTAATAAGTATATTTTAAACGATTAAAATCGATTTTATTTTATTTATACAAGGTAAATTTGATTTTTTAATGATGTTTTTATAAATCTTGTGGGCTAAATTTTAAATTTGTTAAATGTACCACTTTTGCGAAGAAAAAATTTTTCGAAAACAAAGAGTATCGCCTCCTCGTGGTGTTTTTTGGATAACGCTATAAGATACTCAAATATTATAATCATTACCAACTTAATTTTAAATCTATCTGAACTACTCTGGGCGAAACGGGAATCATAAAAACAAAATTTTGGTGAAACGGGTACTCGGCCGAAACGGTGAGGGTCATTTTTGGGCGATACGGGTCCCGCTCTAATTCTTATTTTATAAAATATGTTACACAAGTTTTGTGTAAATATATTTTCTCTATTTTTGTTTTTTTATATATATACATAAGTAAATAAGTAGTTATTTGTAATCATCAAAATAATATCAATAAGTAGAAGATTATTAAATATATATAATATTAAATATATTATAAATTAATACAAAAATATATTGTAATAAAAAGTTTTAGCAGAATTGGCAATTGAAATAGCTTACAAGGTATCAATCATTAAGTTTAGAAAAAATAAATTTTCTATGGAATGTTTTAATGTAAAATTATTCACTTTATTGATATAATCGAAATATGTATATTTAGAGATAATCAAAGAATTCCCTCGTTTTTCATAAAATGTAAAATACACCGATCTAAAAACGTAATATACTTGAACTAGAAGTTTCGAGAAAGAAAAACCATAGGTATAACTTTTTATTTTATGGATTTCAATTTTTTTTCTCATTTATATATTTTGAGTTTTTACGCTGAACGTAATATTATACTATATATACATATCATTTGACGTCTTGAACTTGTTATACAGTGCAACCTTTAGGTTTCAGGGTTTTTATTACTTTTCAGTAAAAAACAAAAACACAAAATCAAAACATTTTTAGTCGTGCGTTTCGTAAAAATCGAATGCGTAATATTATTATAAAATGAACTTTTTAATCCTTTCGAATATAAAACGTCAGTGCGTTTTTAATTAAGTGTCTGTCGTAAATCGCGAAAAAAAACCATCCCTTTTTCAGCATATAATAATATAGAATTTGACGATACTGCACACGGCGATACACACGATGTGCACACACACACGCGCGCGCTCGCAGCTCTCCACAAATACATAATATAAACATAATATTATATCGAGCGCAATCATTGGTGACTGTATATACGCAGCGTCCGATTATACTATATATATATATGCTATACATAGTTATTTACTGGAACTCCATCACGTTCGACTCGGTAGTCGGTAACCACCTCAACTACCACTACCACATACCGCGTAACACATGTATATAATATATTGTTGAGGGTTGTATACGCACGTACGTTTTGTAGGAAAAACTTTGTGGTTCGAATTACGACCGTGTATAATACTGTCGTCGGTCCAATCACGACGACACTTCGGCCATATTTCATTTATCGTATACACTACGCTCGAACAAGTACACCGCTGGTTATTCTCGACCTTTTCAAAGTGACAAACTATATTATATTCGACTCGAATATTATTATTATTTTCGGTGATAACCAAAATTATTTTACTTCTTTAGACTCGCGGTTGTGGGCGTGACCAGTTCACGATTCTCAGTAATCCTCAACCCTCTATAAAGGTTTGCCTCTATTAAGTTTAAAATCGGTTAATGTCAGCGACTTGACCACCAAACGATTGAGCACTATCGTACGCTTTTTACGAATTATTTTTCATAGTATTATTATGCCAAGGGATCTGCTTTTAATACAACAAAACACTCGTTATTTCGTATCGATGTGTTTTTTTAAGTTGTTTACTCTTTTGGACGATAAAGTACATTTTTTTTGTATTTCGTATTCAAAAGCTCAAAATATAATTCGAGGTTTTTCGATCTATGAAATTCAGATTTTGGATAAGTAGGTTATTATTACTTATATAAGTATTTAAAGTTTAGATTAGTGGACCAGTATTTTGTGAAGTACCTACCCTTATATTACTACAGTTTTTTTCTACTTTCAGTTCTTGAAATAGCGAGTGTCTTATATTTTAAATATCACCCAGTATATGTTAATCAATGATATTATGTGCTATATAAATTATAACTACATTCAGTAAACAATACCTATTGAATACGATCTCGTGTGCAGGAAAGTTATGCGACGCTATTGTGAATATATTATTTCAATGACATAATTTGTGTAACAGACAACAGTATACAACAGTGATTTACCAAACGTGCTCACCCACATTTCTCTTCAATTGTATATTTATTTAATATTGTTTTGGGTGTATTTTTAAGTGTACTACTCGAATACTGTTACATTTTCAATTATTTAAATGCGATTTTATATGATATACCTATATGTGTGTGTGTGTGTGTGTATTGATGAATGATGATTCAAATTTTTTTTAAAAGGATCGACTTTTTTCCTTTAATTTTTAATCATATAATATTTTTGAAAACCTTTTCTCTCTAATTTTAAATTGAAATTCATTTTATTCAACATTAGTATAATAGTCATTATAATAGATTTAGAATATAATATGGAGACTATCGTGGATATAAAACTATGTAAATTTTAGTCAATTGCTTTTTATACTCTGGAAATTTCAACAAACTATAAAATGCTTAAAGATTTATATTTACTATCATATTTTTAAATCACTACAGTCTTCCTATTATCTTTCTAAAAATTCCATAATGGAATCATTATTCATAGTACATTAATGAATCTGAAACTACTTAATAATTTATATAAAACAGGTTCGTGATACTAATTTTCTAATTTAAAAAAAGAAGTTTGTATTATCGCAAAGTACTCCTTATAAATGGCATAATAATAATAATAAATCTAATTATTTAGGTATCATAATTATTAAAACTTACAAAAAAATGAGTTATAAAGAAATACATGACTAAAGAATACAATGAGATGAGCATACTTTGTAAATCACTATGTATATTCTGTTTTAATTAATTAATTTTTTTTTTTTTTTGTTACATGGCATGATTTAAAAACAGAGATTGTTTATAGGTACTTGATCATTGCGTTAGCTCGGTCAATTTGAATAAAAAAAAAAATAATACCCGCTGACCTCTTATAAAAACGCATGTTAGCCTCTAGGTAGACAAATATATTCAAACAAAAAGCAATTTTTATCGGTAAAGTTTTTTTGACCCACCTACGGGCGGGGGTGACGGTCTGTCTACATCGCTGCGCTCGCTCGGACGGTTTAAATAAATCGAAAATATCCGTCGACTTATTACTAAAAAAAAAAACCCGTGCGCGCGACGGTTGGTCGCTCTGGCCTTCAAGTTCAAACGAGGTACCAGTGCAGGTATATATAATATATAGTTGTATACACGTGTAACGGTTGAGTACGAACTTAACATTTTGTCGTGTGCTCGATCGCTTTGACGAAAAAAAAAGAACGGGGTCGGCAACAATTTAAAAAAAAAGAAAAAATTGAACATGCTCATTAGCAATACTTAAAAAAGTTTCTGCCGCCGATAAAAGACGTGCGCTGAATCTTAGTCTATATACGCCGAACGTTTTCACCGTAACGGCTTTCGAACAAACAACGCGCGTTATACGATATAATATTTTTTTATAACGTGTACCTGCCCGCTGATGGTATATGGCCGTAATAATAATGACGTGATTGTGTATTTACGTCACACACACCGCCGCGGCGGCGTCGTTATATTATTAGCGTTTGGGAAATTCAATTTCTCCTGAAATCCGTCGAATCCCCCAGCATTAAGAAACGATTCTGTGGACCGGGCGGGAAATAGCTGGTAGGGTCGCGGCGGCTGCAGCGGTGCCGGAGCTGTAGTCATCATGGAGACGTCCTTCAATCGTTATACGCTTCATTAGCTCGGCACGAAATTATTGCTGCCCGAGAGTTGTGTTATAATACGGTTACCGTCATCGCGGCCGGAATCGCCGCACCGCTACCGCGCCAGCAGCAAAACCCGTGCAGATCCGCTACAGAATAATAACATTATAATATGCGTTTGATTTCACCGGTTTTTAGCGAGACCTCTGTCGGAGGGCGCGATCGGCGACGCGCCGGCGGGGAGGTGCGACCGTTTTCCTGACAGACGTCACAGGCCGGCCGACACGGCTGCTGTCGTTTCGCGCGTCAAAATCCCCCTGATCCGCAGTACCGCAATCACCGCACACCCGCCGACCCAGCCCTCACCCACATACCCATCACACGAGACCATAAACACAGACATCACTCTGATACACACACGCATTACGCACGCTAAACGATCCACCTCCGTCGGGCACTATATATTACCTCCACTTCTCCACGCGCGTAACGTTGCGGTTCCATATAATATATTATATTATTATATAATTCGGTCTGCTTGTCTCGATGTCGTCCTCTGTGACTTTTCAGTCGCGATACTCCCGTCGGCCGTACGTGTTCGCATCACGCGATCGCCACCGCCTCCCTCGTCGCTCGACCTGCACGCGCGTTATTCTCAACGGCGGCGGCGGTGGTCGGTTGACGGTCACATACACACACACACACACACACACATATCCGAACCGTACATTAATCAATATCTTTATTTTTCTCTTTCCTATACGTTTTATTATTACTTTTTTTTTTTTTGCGTTATCGACGGTGTGTTTTTATATTTCCAAATGCGATTCCATAGTGGCCCGTTTGGATATTATATTATTATTTATTGTATTTCTTCAAATCCGCGTATGACTTGTTTACGAGACAGACAACACACATATTATACGAAAACGATAATCGCCCGTGTCGATTGCAATAATATACAGTAATATATTATAAAATCACAATGTACATTAAGTTTGCGAGTACATTTTTGTCCGCCTGTCGAAACTAATCCATCGCGTCATATGAGAGAACATCGCTGCAGTGACGTACGACATTAGCTGCAATATCGTTAATTAATTGTTCGAACAAATGAGATATTCGCTCTCGCGTCATACTGATTGATTATAACAAGAACATCATATTTTGAAAAGAAACATCTGCAGTAGAAAAGCCAAATAATTTACTTCTGTGGTGGTGGTAGTAGAAATATTAGTTTTTAGTAGACGTGCCAACGATTAAGACAGTACAATCGACATATTATATCTAAATTTTATTTTATAATAATCGAAATTGCCAGCGGCAAAATTTTGTTACGAAAAATGATTATTTTAGGCCGAAACGTATTTACGTATAAATAAAATAGTAAAATATGATATTATATAAAATGCATAAGTTATTCCTTTCAGTCATATTGTCGACTGATTAATCATTTGACTTGTTTTCTTTTTAGAAGTATCTATACTACGTAAAATGCTTTAATCAAAAGTATTTCTTGATATAAATGACTAACTATCTAATTAGCTCTTACCTGTAAGTATTATTCAGACTATTCAGAATGCATAATTTTTCATTTTAATTTAGAACAGAATCCAAGAAAAAAACACATAAAAATGTTATCATATACTACTATTTTTTTTTTTAAATGTCCGTATTATTATGTCATGTTCTTTCTGTTGTCAATGTTATTTATTCTAAGTATTTTTTTATTAACAACGTAATGTTCTAAACATTTTTTATTTGTGTACATATATTAAACTCTACAAATACATTATTATCATCTAGGGTCCCTTTTATAATATATTTAATAATAATATAGGTACTCAGAAAAAATAGATAAAAAATAAATTTAACATAATGGTTCATGAAAAAATATGTTTCATATATATTTATAAAATCCCAATATTATTAGGAATTTTTATAAAAAAAATAGTTCTGTGTACTTACAAATAATTTTAAAGTTTAACTAAAACAAATATTGTTCTGAATACGTTTATAATGCATTTAATAAACAAGATAGTTTAAGTTATAAATCGGTTACATACTTACATGCAAATTTCATACGAATATTATTTTAGGCCCGGTTATTAAATGTAAAATGTTATTGTTAATCAATACTTAATATTTTTTAGATAAAACAAAAACACGGGATTTTATAGCAACATGCCCACAGTGTGGAAGAATCTAAACTTTTATAGATTACGTATTTACAATAACATATTTTGTGTTACATAAAATAAATTAAGCAAATATTTCGGTTACCTCAATCATCTGAAAACAAAAACAAAATTAATATAAAAGTAACATATAATTCTGAAATCTAAAACATTTTTATATTTTAGGAAACAAGGGATATAATTATGTTCGCTTTTATCATTTTAATAGGTGAATTTTAAATTCAAGTTAGTATTAATAATTAATATCAAGTATTAAGAATGAATTCGTAATACGGGTTTTAAAGCAGATAAAAAATACGAACCCATTTAATATTTCAATTATTTAAAGATCATAAATTATTTTTAACTAAATTCGTGTCATCTGTCTGATTTTGGTATTGTTCACATAATGTACTCTAGAAGTTCCCATTAACCCACCCAATGAAAATTTAATTAATCGTGTTTCTAAAATCCATTTACAGGTCACAGGACCTGAAAATGATTTCCCCATCTAATCTTTAAGTTATTTTCTTCTATTTTTTCGTATTTCATAATAAGTTCAATTTATATTCTTAAAGCGAATAAAAATCAAATCAAGTGCAAAATAAAAATGAATACTAAAATGCACCTAAATTATATAATATTACCTATATAAAGTTTTATTACTAATACTACAAATATTTATAGGTAGTCATTCACCTATATAAGTGTTATTTATTTATTTTATTTTATCTGCTTTGTCTCTATGTCCAGATATATTAGAAATTTAGAAATAATTAAATTCCCCTTAGTTGAGTTAAATATAAATTATAATATCTTTAGAAGCAAATTATTGGATTGCCCAGCAAGATGTAATCCTTGAAATTAGGTAGAATGCTCGGAGTTATACTTGAGGTTTTTGTAAAAATGTTTTGACCGTACTGATTATAACAATTAACAAGAGTACAAGATATCTAACTGTCTAAGTTACTAAAATTCGGTTGCTTCCAGCTAATTGCTAGCCTAACTTAAATGTTGATCCAATATGCTATATGATAATGATTAATGACAAAATAAATTTTGATCGACTTCCCATGTCCTAATAATATTATAATTGACTGACGAACTCTAGTCTAGAATTTTGGTGACCCATTTATTCCATAAATCAACCCACCCATTCAAGATAAACGCTGATCACGCTTTAATGGGGTAGATACTACCTGTATTATAGTTATTAATGTGTACTCATCATTATAGCGCGTATTATACGGGTGCCAACTTATTGGTTAGATCTTAAACCTATGATTAATTTTTAGCATTTCATTTTGTTTCGACAATCATCGTTATCAATAATCAATTGTATCAAATAAATATTATTTTATGATAGTTTGATCTAATTGATCTAAATATAAGTACCTTTCTGAAAAAAATTTTTCGTCTAAGTACTAATGACTAACAAAAATGTCTAGATAAATTATAAAAAAGTTTAAAAATATCATGAATTCAACAAAGTTAAAGAAGTTCCATTTTGTTACTTGTTATTTTTTTTTTAACATTCATTTTTTTATCGCACAATCTATAAATACATTTTTACAAGAAGTGTATATATTATAAAATAATATATACACCACCTCTACTCGAGTAAAGAGACATCCAACGAAGACACTGCGGTTGTTATATTTAAATAGTAAATTATTCGATTCCTTTTAACATAAAAAATTTAATTTAATCATTTATAGTTATGGCTTAACAGTAGATTAGTTTTCGATTAATTATAACTAGAGAGAAAAATGTTAATAAAATATGAGTCTGTATAAAAGCATCATGACACAGATATAGTTATTATCAACAATAATAATAATATGAAGTACATGATATGATTCAATAAGTAAATATTACATAAACAATAGATGGGTGTATCGTGCAATGCAGAATTTAGTAGTCGTTCAATATGAAATTTTGACAGGAAACGACCGAATTATTTGTTGGTAAACGCTCATAGATGAATACAAATACTTAACTAGGTACATAATATACACTAAACGGCAATATACATCATTGTATTACATTATGAAGCTTAATTGTATATTGTTATATGTGCTATATAAAACATCTTTATTCTCGGCAAATAAAAATAAACCTTATCCAGACGCAACAATACGCCGAGACTAGCCGTTGATACAGTGTATTGTTATCAATTAACATTTTAAGCGAAATCTCCACTTGTCTGCTTGTAGACCGTTATCTTTGGCGAGCCGCCTCGAGGGTTTAACTGCGGTTCGAACCGTATCGCCGATCACGACCGATAATTAGACAAAGGATTTTACTCGAATGAAATTACATTTGCGTCACCATGTATTTGTTTCGTAGAACATCGAATAATGCGGCGAGTAGCGGCGTTGTTTTCTTTTATTCAAAGGCAATAACGATTTCAGAAACTTTCCGTTTCCGAACACCTCTCTACCGAAGATACAAATAAAATAAAACGCGACTTGGTACCGTTCGAACATAATGCAACCCGTAAAAACTTCCAATGTAAACATAATAACAACACTGTAGACTAACAAGAACTAAATGAGACAAAGTCTACACCTGTTTTCGTAGTTTTTCGGCTTATTGCAAATCTAAAATGAAGAATTGAATAACAATCGCTTCTCTTGAAGTATAGGTAGTTAAATTTATTATTACCTCAGTATTTCTACCATCGATAATACCCTTTACCTAACAATAGTATATAATGTCAAACTGCAATAATTCGATTATATAATATTTATTAATTTACGCTTGGAGAGCGAAATAAAAATACACCATCCGGCATCCACAACTTAAAATACTTAAATCAACTTTATTTTTTTTTTAAAAGAAACCTTATCAAATATAATTTATTCATAATTCGATAGAATTATGTTTTTTTTTTTATCGACGAAAAGTAATTATAACATTATCATACCTATTGATATAGAAGAATAAAATTTGAATGGACATAAAAAAAATTAATTTCTTATGTAATAATAAAAAGATTATAACAATATTTTTTTAACTAAAAGAGATAGAAGACTGCAAAGTATTTCTTATACAATATTAAGACAATTACCTAATACATTTTTATAAAAGATAAAAGTACCTAGTATTGCATTGAAATGTGATTAACAACTCAAGATAAAATATATTTAAATTTATTCGATGTATTATACTGCATAGAGTAATGAAAAAAAAAATCATCAATTTATTTAAAAAGAAATTATAACATTGCACAACAACTTAATTCCAATAATATATATAAGATGAAATAAATTAATAATAAAAATAAAATTATTAAATATTATTTTAGAAATATGGATAACTACAGAAATAGTATTTCTAAATTAGATTAATTATGTTTAGTAACTACTATTATATTTTTTCCTCAAAAAAGCTAATTCAGCCTAAAAATATTATAATATGATATTATAACGGTCATTAGAATAAGTTTTATATATTCACGTTTAATGGTTATCATTGAACCCGAGAGTAAAATATGTTTAGTTTGATAAATTTTGTTTACACATTACTACATTACAGTAATAGAGTATAATATCATCAATGTTAACATATACCTAATATTAAGAAAAAAAATATTTTATTATGTCGAAAAGCGAACTATTAAAACTATTTAAATTTAAAGTAATATCAAACAAAACATATTATAATAATACATAATATACTAGGCATTACAGTTTTAAATTTTGACATACTTTGAGTTGATGTAATATTCTTAATTTAGTGTAAAAACAAACAACCGGTCATCAGTCATCACGGTATAACGTATAAATAAATAACAGATAAAAATAACGTGTCTGTTTCAATAAATATTTAAAATTCAAGTGTTATCGAAACTGACGTATTCGTAATAATTTATATACGTTTTGAATACCTAATATAGGCGTGTGGCGCGGGCGTACGAAAACATAATTTGATAGAAGGGGGTAACGTTTACTTGTTAACTTTACTTATAAAAGCCTAAAAAGAATACCTCCTACAAGTATACCTAATTTAAACGTTTAAACGAAAAAATTGTGTTCAAGAATGATATTTTTAGGAGTACGCGAACATCGAGTAAACACTTCACATATACGTAGACCATTGGAATCTTGGATTACACGTTGTGGATGTATACTTTTCTTCTATTTTTTTTTTCATTTTCTTCTGCTTCTATTACTTCTTCTTTTGACCAACTTTCCCAACCGCATTTTCGTATTCGACAAAGACGTGTCCAGCATTATAAAAAAGTACACGCATCCTCGGAGACATGCGAATGACGGCGGTACAAAGATACTATGACTCGGGAATAAAAGAAATTTGTATGGCAAAAAAAAAACAAATCGTGCAACTACAAACGCATTACGTGTATATGACAGCTAACAATTAGATTTACTTATTCTTTTGCTCCGTAACGTTTTGTTTGTCGTCCAATTTTTTTTTTCAATATTTATATTTATTATATATATATGTATAATATTATATTGTTCCTCCTAACGTTATTTAAATATATTATAACGTAAAAAACCATTTACTATATATGTACACATTTAATTATAACATATTTTCATTTTAAATCGAATAAACCAACTAAATATGGTACCGAATTTACGAAATCAATTTAGATACGTTTAAATTAATATGCTATACATAATATATGTTGAAGTTTTTAAAGTAAGATGCTGATTTTGTTCAGTGAAGTTTCTGTGCGTAATTATTCATGAGTCTTCCGCAGAATGCGACCAATAATAATAATTATTATCATACCCATAAGCCAGACGCCAACTATATTATCATATCAAATTTGACGTTATTAAATCGGTGAACTCGTATTCAAACAGTAGTACAACGCGTACCTACAACGTCATGTCACATATACTAACTTCTACGCGAAATAAACAAAAATTAAGACGAACCTTAATAATACTCTACGTCTTTCTGTTTTAATAAACGTGTGAATTATTATAAAAAAAAAATTACCTTAGATGACGATGATTTTTTTTTTTTATTCTACGTTTTTAAAACTGTTAACACTATAATATGGCTTATTCAAAACTCGATTTCAACACATGGATTTTTTTTTATGGCTAAGTTAAATGAAGAAATTGAGCGTGCCCATAATAGTATTATACATATTTTGCGGTCTATTATACAATTTATAACCCGACTAGAATATCGCAGTCAAAAATACAAAAACTTCGATTTTTCCTTTCTCCGACTTTCCATTCAAAACGTCCATACGCCGTGGTCTCGGCATCTGTGAGTTTTTATTATCTCTTTATTCGCCTTTAAAATTTTCATTAATTTTCCGAAGTATTTTTACGCCTCCGCCGCTAACTATCGCTCGAAGTGTATAATACCTGAATAAACGAATGCGCACATAACGCCCTGCGGCCCGTGTAGAACCTACCGCGGCGTCGGAATAATAATAATAATGTTGTGGTGCCGACGGCCGCTGCTTTGATGTAACTGATCAAAATTATTCATTACTGAATAAGTAGGAATCGTTGTAGCGTTATTGGACACTCGCTTTATCGATTTACCGCTTTGTTTCTAGAGCACTCCTATTATATCATAATATCTACACGCAGTATTGCTCCATGTACAAAGCTTATAATAATATAAAACATTGCATAAACGGAAAATATTAATAATAGAAAAAAATGCATGCGATGCCCGTGATTGTTGTTAACGATACCTGCAAATGGATGAAATATTTTTAATTTATATTTTCGTCACACGATTATATTATATACAACGTAGGCACCGATATACCTATTATAATATAAAACATTTTTAGTGCAAATCCTATACATATATAATATATATATATAGGTAGATAGTATTATTAGTGTATACACGTCGTCAAATCCGATTTCATAAAAACGCAGCTGCTGCAGTGTACGTGAATAATGTTCTCGAATCTGTATAATATATAACATTGTATACACGTGGAATAGTGTGTCCGTAAAAAAGCAATTCGTCGGATGTTCAAGTGGTTTGGATGTAAATAATATATTCCAAATCGAACCGTATTTAAAACGCGACCGCAATAAAAAAAAAAAAAAAATCAGCTTTTCTCTGGAATACAAATTAAAATTCTCAGCAAACCGTTTTCTCGACGACAATCGAAATTAATTTTCAACCATTCATACGGTTTGTGGTTAGACACGTTGCAATCGTCAACTGCGATAAAATATAAAAAACAAAAAACAAAAGCGCACATTTATTCAAGCGTTATAAATGATTTATTTTATCCACGGAAAAATTGAATTGTATTTTTGCAAACAATAGTAACTTATTGTCTGTTGATTATTTCCAACCGTGTATGTATTTTGAAAATACATAATATTTTTTATATACAATACAAACAAAAGTATTGCATTATTATTATTATTACTATTTTTAAATTAAAAATACGAACGCGTTTTATACGTTAAATGTTTATGTACACATAAAAATCTCGGTAAGTAATAACCAAAGATATATGAAAAAATATTTTGACATAGATATAGGTAATTTGTTTGGAAATTAAAGTCATTCAGACAAAAGTGTTAAGAGCAATTCGTAATTCGGCCCCCTTGAATGAAGAAGAAAGCTTTCAGTGATTAACAAGTGGGTTATATGTTATGGCAATATAATCTAATTTAAATATTAGTTAACTTGTATAGACTGTATGCGTATACACACGACGACCAAGAACAAAAACTTAACAGACTATACGGTTCTAACAACTTACACTAATTCTATTTCAGCGTGTGATTATAAGCTTTTATTATATTATTAATGGATTTCGCGATGTCTAATAATACGTTCTATCATTAGGAGTGTAGTACCTATATACATATATATGACACAAGGAAACAAATCGGTATACCTGTCAGTATAGTTTGAATGTACGAACTATTGCAAAATAATTTATTCAGGAATTCTATAGCACCATAAGTTGTTTTACCACCAAGTCCGTACATTATATACATAAGACACTGAGAATTCGAAATCATTCTGTTGCATTCATGTACATGTATCTAGTGACACCGCCAACATGAATATCATAAACAGCTCTAGATACAAAATAATGACAGTAAATAAAATATTCAGATGGCATTTTTTGTTATAATAAATATTTAAATAAATCAATTTAAACAAAAAATCTAGTGTTATATGAATATAGTTATCATAATATTATTCTATCATTATTCTATCTTAGTTTTCAATACTGTATGGAAATCGATTTATGAATTGAAATTTAGTAGTTAATTTTCATACCGTATAAAAGTATGAAAACAATTTTTAGTAAAGCTCAATTTACCCAAAAATGATAAATCGTTACTGAAAAATATTTAATATTACGTAAAAAAAAATAATAAGTGAAGGGTTGTTTCTAACACTTTTTTTTGGAGATGCCATTTTTTATTTCACTTTTAAATTATTTTTACTGTTCCAAAAATGTGTTTCAAAAAAACTCTACTTAAAATTACATATAAATTCAAAACCAATAAGCTTACATACACACGTATTCCTTAATTATACACATTTTAGTTATGTAATTATTACTATAATACATAAAGTAAAAATGAATACCATTATAAATAATTCTGGACAACTCTCTATACATTATCATGTCTCGTGAACTTTGGCAATTACGCGTATGGTGAAGTTTGAAATTCCCTTTTCTCGTATAAAGTAAAAATGATCCCGTAGGGCTCAAAAACAGATAAGAAACCATAGATAAAAAAGAAACTTAAGTCGGGCTGAGAGGAATAAAGCTCTAAAAAATATTCGTAGCAAAACTAGGTCAGAATTCTTAGTAATATTCTAGAATTTTTACCAACTTAATATCTGATGTTTTAACTTAAAACACATATTATGTCTAACTGTATCATTTACACCTGTTAACAAAAAGAAATATAAATATAGTTATACTGTCTACACGTTAATTTGTTTTAAAATAAAATAGTCAAAGTTTATAAATAATATTGTTCATTTTTAAAATTTATTATTTTAATGCGAAGCTTATTGTATCGTTATAGCATTTTAGTTGTTCAGTAATAATTAGATATTTATAAATGTATGTAATATTAATATTTATTTATTATATATTAGTTTTTAGAAATATTTAAAACCAAAAATCGCTCATTTTATAAATCGACGGATAGTTGACTTTAAATTCCCAGTAAATAGGTATTGTATTGAAATCAATAAATTAGTACCTATACTTTAAAATTTTAAATGTCATTATTTGTTTTTGATTTTTAAAATAATAATTTCACTTAAATATAAAATATATAAATCATAAATTTGCATAAACTTAAATTGTATGTTTGAAAGATTATTATCTCTGAAAAAATCCTGAATATATATTAAATTATGTTATAGGTAACATTTAAAATAAAAATTCGTCATCATGAAAATTATATACAACAAACGAAAAATGCAACTTTTAATTCATTAATAGGATAGTTAGTACGTCATTCATATTATTTTCACGACATTGACTAAAATTACACAGAATAGATTGGTAATAACAAGAGCCAAAATAAAGTTCTTTATCATTTTTCATCATTACAAATATACAAGAAAAATACATTTTTTGCAAGTTTTTGTGATCGTTCAACGTGACTGAAATAATTCATTTTCTTATAAATCATACTATCAATTAAAATTAAAATACGCAGATAAGAAATTATAAAACTTTTAGTTGGCAAACATTGAAACGTTACATAGATTTAAGATTATGCCCAAGGAAAGTCAGCAAAAGTTGGATAATACAAGTTTTAAAATGATCCACATTGGTGCACCATTATTATGTATATAATCATTTAATACTAGTACGATAATTTATATTTATTAATAAATTCAAAAATCTTAAACCATCAATGATATATGCCATATGCCGTCATTACATATGAATAAAAATAATATATGATATATGTAAAACATATTATATTTCATGAATTAATGAATAATATGCGTAAGTACCTGAATATTTTATATTTTTTTAAATTACTAACATAAAAAAAAACATTTCTGTAAATATTGTAAAACAGTAAAGTAAGTTTTTAAATTATGACAAAATTATTAACATATAATTATTTATCATTTAAATAAGCAATTTCATCCAAATTGTAGAAACTTCAAATGTCAATAAAAAATCATTTTCTTTTTATACTTTTTAAATTTTATGGTTTCAGCTCAAAATAGATTAAGCCAGAATTGAAACTCAGGCTGGAAATTTTAGTTTTCCATTTTGAAAGGACTTATCAATGAATTCGTTCTGTGGTAATAATATGTTTTATTTTGTAAGCAAACTAAAAAATGTTACATTTTCAGCCCCTAGAATCACTTTTCTCTCAAACTAATCATCTCTAAAGTTTTGTTGATTAGCATAATTTGACGACGAAAGACATATTTTATAAAACTGAGATTTTTATGGTTATTTTTTCGTGTTTTTTTTAAACGATTTTCGAATTGATAAGCCCTTTCAATATGACAGACCATATTTTTAGGTTTTTAAGAGTTGTATATTTCCTTGATGAGTTTCCATTCCGATTTAATCTGTTCTGTGGTTTCAGCATCAACTACTTATGAAAAATTTCGTATAAAATTGTACTACTTAAATTTTTAACTACAAAATAATTAACAATTATTTGCAATTTTAATGAAAAATACAACTTCAAATACATATTACAAAAAAAAAAATTTAACTGTGTGTTTAAATATTTTTATATAGATATAAAAATAACTTTGGTGGGATCTTGTATTAAATTTCCAAGAATATTGACCCCACAAATAATTTTTATATCGAAATTTATAGAAAAAAAACTAAAAAATATAAGTAAATTTCTCATATCTATAAATAATTCAAAAAGAACTTATACAATTTTAAAATGTTATAGTATGTTGTAAATAATAATATTAAAATTTCCAGTATCTACGGTTGTTTGTTTTTGAGTTGCATCAAAAACCAAAATTTGTCGTAATTAGGATTTGTATAAAAATACCTATTTTTCCTTGATTGTTTGTGTTCCCATTATAAAATAAGTTATTTAAATAAAAATGTTTGTTTGACCTCTTAAAAGTACAAACTAGATTCAATATTATTTCCAAAACCTCCCCCATTTTTAAAAATCAACATATTACTCATCATAATGAAAAAATATTATATTATAATATTCATTAACAAAAAAAAATGCGTCATAATAAAATCACTCTGCTCATAATCTAAAATCAGTTTCAAGTATACTCGTATATTATAAAAAGCTAAAAAATCTAAATATTTTTCACTTATGTATATATATTATATTTTATTAAAATATTATTATATTTGATTCTTATATAAATTAAAATGCATATGTAATGGAATTTAAGTATATCCTAAGAAGTTAAAAAAATTTAATATTTAAACTAATTATATGTTTGAATAAGCTATAAACTAACTATTGAGAATATACTTGTTAAAACTTAAACTACTTACAGTAATCTAGTTGAGAAAATTGTTGATTTGTTTATTTTTTATTACATATTAACATACATTAAGTACTTAACTACTTAAGTCACGTAATGCTGTGTATTTTAATTATTTTATGTTATTTTTTATTACATAAAATTCACTAACCTTAATTTCAACATATGTTTCAGTATATTTTTTTATTATTTAAGCAATATAAAATGAATTGTATTATATAATATATTTTATGTACCTACATAAAAAGCATAAAATAATATGATAAGTCTATTAGACAAATTATGGTTAAAATGCTCATCAATAATAACTTAATAATTGTATTTTATTTAAATATGAATTTTTGTTGTGTGAAATAGTTAAAACGGTATATTGTGTGTAATATCAATAAACCTATCTTTCCAATTATGTAAAATATTTTAAACACATTTAAATTGATAGAACAATAAATATTATCATAAACCAAAAAAAAAAAAAAAAAAAAGTATTAGATTAAAATACATTAACTATGGAAACTATTTTTTAGAAATAAGTTTAATGAAACATAGTTGAGACAAGTTTCAAATACCTAACTTTTTTAACTTAAATTTGTTATAAAGTTTTGTTTCCTTGAACATTTCACAAATGTTGAACTTACACGTCTAGATATATTTTTTTCTCTTTTTTACGTATCAAAATGTGTACTTACTTCATTTAAAGTCCTATAAATTTAATAGTATAGTTAATAATGTATGAAATTATCAAGTAACAAATACATTTTAAATTGTATTAAATTTCAGTGAACAAAGCGTCGAGAATTTTCAAATTATTTTCCCTTGGACGCTAATCCTCCTGTACGTTTTACGAACACTAATATGTTATGAATTATATTATCGCTTTAAATATGTAATACTATATTAAGTGACAGAGTTATTATTGTTGTTTTTATTTTTTTGTTTAATTTATTGGTTCAATCATGTAAGCTTGAGAAGAGAATTTCAACGATCAATCGCTGAATCTGGGAAAATTATTTAAATAATCTGGTTGGTAGGTATATTGTATTTTTTTCTTTCTTCTTCAAATAATAAATATTATACTAATGTATAATTCAATAAAAAAGGAAGTACAGCTCAATTTATATATTTTAAATGTCAACTATATTCTTAACTATTATGTGTCGAAATTTATATTGTATTACTCTTAAACTTGTTTTTATTCTGTATCAACTGTGGGTTTATAATTAGTTTAATTTAAAAACAAAACAGAACTAAACTTTAACTCTATATTTTATATGTATATGTTAACGAAAAAAAATAAACTGTACAATATAAAAAACTGATTCAGTTAAAATAATATAAAACAACGTAATGAGAGCAATATAATTTATATTATGTTCACATACTACTGAAATGTTTTAGTTTTAAAAATATATATCTACCATATTATTTATATAGGCTATGTACTCTATAAAAATAAATCAATGAAATATTTTCATGTTCTCTGTAATGACCATAAAAAGCACATTTCAAATAAGCCCTTACCTTTTTAGAACTGTAATATTATTATATAGACACTATGAGACTATGAAATAGCTAGACATTAACAATTGTATACAATTCGACGTGTATTATAAATTTATAACCAGTCACAGTAAATTGATTAACATTATATTTTATAAGATTCCAAATGTCGGAGTTAAATTATTTATTTTTGATTTGATAAGAATAAAATAAGTATATAATATTTTATTTGTTCGTCAAAAATGTATAGTTATTTGAATTACAGTACATTTGTTATTGTATTTATATATATCTAAAAACTTTTTGAAAAACAATTGAAAATTTAGAACTGAAAACAAATATCATAGAACTGACTACCTATTCTATTTTAAGCCAATGTAGATTCAAGGTTTTATGCAACGTTTAAGAGATTTTTTTGTTTCAGATAATTTGTTTGAATTAATAAATAAAAATAATATTTAAATTTATCACTAATAAAAATGTACCTAAAAAACGTAATATTTTAACGAATAATATTAATGTTTCAATACAATAAATAATTGTCATGATCAATCTATTATAACATAACACAACTCAATAATAATATATAGGTATCATTTTCTATCAAGATTTTCATAACATAATGAAAATTTTTATCTATTTATTTGTAGTACTATTTTCCACGAAATCTATAACTAACAACCAAACTGAATATCGCACTTTAGCCCTTAGGATTAAATATGACCTTCGGGCACGTACAATTTCAAACAAATGGCGAACACACATAAATTCTGGTATCGGTTAGGTTAGGACGAAGAGAGTACATTATGGCACCAAAGTGGTTATTAATATAATATATATTCATAATATATAGACTTATAGAATGGTATGTTCTAGAAATCGTTGTATATTAAACATTTAGTAAGAAAATAGACTGCTATAAATTACAGACATTTCATAAATAAATCAAAACACGAATAGATCCATGTGCGTTTGTGCTAGAAAATTTATAATATTATCAAGGATAGACATTGAATTTTATAGTTGAATTAACAATACATTTAAAATGTTAAGAAATAATTTTTCTTCCACGATATTATTATATTAATGTATTAAAATCGTTTAAGGATATTGGATATAAATTGTATTTAAATTGATTTGTATTTATTTTTCACGTTACATTATTACATCATTATTGTGAACATAAAAACTATACATTTCTCTAATTTAATTTTTTTTTTTTTTAATGTTCTCTATACTATAGAATTTTAAAACACGAGCATAATTATATCAAACTTTTTAAATTAGAAAATTCTCATGGAATACGATGTATAATATTTTAAAACTTGAATAAAGAAATTTAAAAAAAATAAACATAACTAAATTTTATCTCATTGATCAAATGTTTTATGACTCACAAAACCCTAATCCCAAGCTTACCTAACTGGTACGGTACACATACAATATGTTGGTTCTTATCATACAAATTCAAAGAACCCTGTTTTTTAACTCTACCTATATAAGATATAAAATAATATCATATTCATAAATAAAATCCTTGTTTTTGCGCTACTAACTATGTTTACTTTTTTTTATTGAGTTTTATTTTCCAGAAATTGAACTAAACACACTGATTACCTATAACGTAACTTTGGAATGATTTACTTAATTTAATTTGTATTTATAATTATACTAGAATTGATTAACCCAATTTAATAAATGAATAAACATTATGTGTTTTGATTGATTCGAGTTCACTATTTACGCATTCGCCAATCAACGTACCAAAAATACTTTGCAAACGTATACATTATTTGTTAACGAGTGTTTCTAGTCAACAACATTGTAATGAATTAGACATATTATTTTAATTTAGTTATTACACATGATACTAATTCAAGTATTCTACTGAAATGGCATTTGCTCGTTTGATGTTAACAAATAGGTACCTACATCTAAACTGCAACACGCTGAACTTTAGATAATTTTGATATACAATAAATTGTATCATTAAGCAAAATCATTGTGCATGTAGGTACCTAATATTTATTTTATATAGTTCAATACTGTGTAATTTAATTATTATGATTCAATACAACTTATTTTATTGGTGTTTTTTGTGATTACTATCAGCCAGTAATAGGTGGTCGAAATCATAAAATAATAAAAATTAAAGCGATGCGTGGAAAGTCATTCTTCACATTCAAATTAATTATTTTAAAGTAGGCTACTCGTGTGGCCTAAAATTTTTTTTTTAGATTTAAGTTGATAGCAATAGTTTTTTTAATTATATTTAATCTATTGTGGATGCAGTAAAATAGGACTTTTAAAAAAAAAGTGGAAAAATAGGTAATATTATATCTTCTACACAGTAAGAATCGAGTTTACTGTATACCTCCCTCGACATTTAGTAGGTCACTACAATAGCTGTGTATAATTTGAATACAATGATAATTGTATACGAATTACGTTTCTGAATGGATGCTCAGCTTATAATTTAGTAATTTATTTTATTAATAAAAATACAATATAAAAAGCAATAGTTAAGTAGAAAAAAATATTTCGATTTCTAATAATATTTTTGAAATACAACAAAAAAAACTTTTTATTCTTTATTTATACATGCATTTCGTCAACATTTGAAATTCAAATGTTCATATAAAATATGTGACAATATATTTTTAAATTTTTGGTTTTCAGTAAGAAATACTTTTGAAGAAAAAACTAGTCAAACTCTTATAAAAAAAAAAAAATAAATCGTATGATGGGAAATTGTGATTTTATGCATGAATTTTGAAAATCAATGAAATTTCAACTTCAAAAGTCTAGAAAAATAATATTGTAGAATGACAGTAAAATTTTAGTATGCAAAACTTATATAAATTCTATTATTACATAAATCTTTAATATGAATATTATAAATTTTATGCATTTTTAACTCTTTCACTCAAAATAATATAAAAAGTTTTGGTATTTTGACGAATTTGTCAGACTTCAAAATTCAAACAAATATGCAAAAAAATATTTTAGATTTAAGCTCAACTTTTATCCAAGATTTTTTTATAAAAATTAAAAAATATATTTTAATATTTTAATGTTTATAAATAGTTCAAAATATTCAAAATATTTTGAAAATCATATTATATATCTATAGAAAATGCTAATAAACAAACATAATTAATGTTTAGTGGAAATTTCATATCATATCAACGATTATTCATTTTTGAATTGATTTAAAAAACAAACAAGAAAATCGTTTTTGTCTACTAGTTTTTTATACAATTTTTGGTTGTTTTTTTTTTCATAATTGTATTTTTGTTTTTACCAATAAGTAGAAAAGTACCTACTTAGAATTATTTATTTCTAACGTCGAAATCGCACTTTCCTACAATAAAAGATTCTTAAGAACATTTTTTGAACGATTTGGTTATGATACATCTATTTGTGTAAATTGTATATATTACTACTTTCAAATAACATTTACCTTATTTATATTGAACTTATTTTTAAATATTATAATAGTTAAAACAAGATATGAGTTAATCATAAAGCATAGTAGCACATAATTTCGTGATTACACTTATGTAATATTTTTTACTTTCATTTTTTTTCCTGTTTTTTGTTATAGATAGGACCAATATAATTTCCAAAATCGATTCTGGTTAGTGCTTTATATGACATAAGTATGTACTTACGTTATTTTAAGTAATGGACTTCGTGCATGTAAGCTCGTAGATTGCTTTTTCTCGTGATAAATCAAACTCATTTGGATAAAGTTAAAATTTTAACACGGAAACTGCGGTTAACAAGGTCGAACTTGGTCAGTCGTATTGATTTCACATACCTACATTTACCCCCGATGCTTGTCCTCCCTTCCTTTCACAGTTCTCTTGCAACATGCTCAGCCAACATAAAACGGTTCATTGAGTATGGTAATGAACAGCAACATTATCTCTTATAGTATAGTAACTATATCAGTAAGGTTGGCATTTTCCGGCCATAACACATATAACACAAGGGTATGAAATATAATTTCTATACATTTTGTAGATTAAATCAACACTATATATTAAACCTAAAAACAAATATCGATTTCCATACATGGGTGTTTAACATTATTCCTCTATTTGCTTGCACTCCGATATACATATTATAAAAAATATATAAATGTTATTTATCTAAATCACCGTTCAAATAATATTGTGATTCAGATGTATACATAAATTTTATTTTAATGTTTACAAATCGGATATCAAATCATTTTCAAACATTATTAAATCATGAGCATCATAAAAACTAAACTGTTAATAGTACGCAATATAATATTCCATAAAATCGAGCAAATGTTAAGTAGTTTTACTAAAAAGTAATGAACAAAGAAAAATGAAGTTCTTCATCATAATACTGGGTCGAATTATTTTCAAACGTACTGATGAGTTGATTCATACTTAACATACTGAAAACTTAACTTATAGTTTATTTATGTTTCTATCGTGAAAACAAAACTACCCGTGGCAAATGTTTCCCGTTCTCCAACATAATATATATGTATATATATATATTACTACTAATAAATTGGCTGATAACTCGTACCTACATTTAATTTTAAAAGAAAACATACCGATAACAAAACTATATATTATAATATACTTATCTAATATTATCAACAGTATATACTGTGGTTATTAGTAACTCTAATAAATTATTAATTGTAATTAAGTTTCGGTTGTTTTTAATTATGTAGGGATTGATAATTCAATGGTCGGTGAAATCGGCCGTGATAAAATATTTACAAAACATATCATACGTATTAGGTTTTTCCATATCTGGTGACTATAAGTTTGAAAACGTGTTCAATTAAGACGACGTCAGAATAAAATATATGTGTGCACGACGCATGTAACAATGACGTAAAATAACCGTCTGGTTTATTGTATCACAATGCTCATGATCTTCGCGAAATATTACAGTTACTACCCCGAAGTAGCATAATTTGGTAGGTAGGTTACGCGTATGCGTATTATATAGGTAAGAACGTGACGAATTAAACTGCGAGCGCTCGTATTGTGTTGTGTGCGTAACGAGTAAACGCGTTGTGAATTTGGACTCGCTGGGTGTAGTTGTTCATAAATCACGAGATAATAATAATAATATTATTATTATGCGTTGTTATAATGAAGACGACAATGACGACAGAGATTCTACACACTCTCAGTGCGAATAACGCACAAGTACTTATATATTAATATTTTATACTCTCTGAGAAGGCGTTTACGTCGAAAGTTTATACGTTTCGTCGCGTTACGTCATTTCCGCCGCGTATAATGTGTAAAATAAAACAATAATAATAAATTGTGTTCTATGATTGATGGAACGGTTGAACGATGGATCGGCGACGCGGAAACAGACGAGAACGACGAATAATAATGTGAAGGAAGTAGCTTTTTTTTCGCATCGAATTGGTATCGAAACGTCATCCCTATATTGGCATCCAGTATTTATTGAAGAAGAATCGTACTATGACATTATGATTGAATCGGTTTCGTATACGACACCGTCTTCGGTATTGCACGCAGACTTTGAACACGTTATTATATACTCCTCGGTAGTTGTCGAATTAAAACGTTGAAATTTAAAAATATCGATCTATGATATTTTCTACTGACGTTTTTTCAATCGTTCCATGTTTCTGAAGATGACTTCCTGCAAGTTCTAAGTGCACATATTTCGAGTTACTGATCACAAGCCGTTGCTAAACTCAATGGAATCTCACCACCGATTCGGACGATATATTATCATAAAATATTGAAAAACCAATATTCTGATATTTTTGTACGTGGGAACCAATTCGAAAACACCGGTTTTTTTTTCGTATAGAGATAAATTTAAATAATACGTTGTTTTGACACGTGAAAAAACGCACAACGAGTGAATCGCCTGGAGATTTTTAGAATATGATATATTGTTGTTGTTATTATTATTACGCTGACCCTTTGTATATTTTCAGTGGCGTTCTATTTTCTATATTTTCTCTCTTTCTAAAATTATTTTATTTTTTATTTTATTTTATTTTTTTTTTACTACCTACTCGTCTTTATTGGCATCTTGGCAGCCGATGGTCCATGTTTCCCCGCCTTAATCCTCGGATTACACCAAAACTACGGGCGTGCATTTATTTTTCTCCCTTCCACTTGGAATACCTCATTATCTAACCCTATATTTTTCTTCAACGCCACCATAGTCTATAGTAAACACTTTCGGCTACAGCATCGTTATTATTCCTACCCGTTCGTCGTATCCGAAATGCGTACAACGTTTATACATACATCACGTTGTATGCTCACAAAAATTATTGCTGTTTGTAGACGTAAAACACAAATTGCATCTTACTCTAAATAAAATACGAGATGCATTGCGGTAATTTTTATTGCGGGAAAAACCACATTCTAATTTCCGAGAGCTAATGGTATCCCATCACCCACAATTAAGAATGGCTACCTCATTTGCTAATGAATAATAAGCAGCTCACCGATTACAAATCAAAAACAATTAAAATTCCAATAAATGGTACACCGTGAATCTCGGACTGTTTTAATTACTATATTATTAGATTATGTATCTAGCTGACAGAAATATTTGGTGTATTTTTTACAGCCAATCGAAAATTTATAGTTCCGTGTTAAGTACCTATTAAAACTGAATGTTTTTGATACGTGATCATACACGCGTCACACTATGATAAAGATAACGCATGAATATTGTGGGAGTTGCAATTATTGTTGTAAATTTATAAATAAAAAATGTCAAATGAGTGTTATTATTTCTCACATAGATAATAAAAATAATACTATATATATTGACTAAATTATACGCCATATAAGTTTTTATTTTTCCTGGTTTTTTTTTTTTTTTTTTAATAGAAGTAATAACAAATAACTATTACGATTGCATACAACTGCGAACAATAATATAGGTACTGTTTAAAGTAAATAGTATTATATTATAAATCAATAGGTAATAGAAATTTATATTATAACATTTAAAAAATGAACCTCTCTCCAGGATGATGAAAATTGCCAACGAGAGGATCCGTCATTCTCCTTCTAATTCATTTTTATTTTATTATTATTGCTATTTTTTCTCCTAAATTATTAGGATTAATATTTATTTATGTGTATACTCAAAACATGCCTTAGTACAAATTGGGCTCTGCCGTTATTGTTATTAAATAAATAACCTATAGAATATTCAATGGTAATTTAAATATATATTATTGACTTCTCTGAGAATATTAAGCTAAGCATTTCATTTGAGTGAGTGTAAAAATCATTAGGCAAATGTTAATCGGTTTCACAGTGGCTACTGATCACGGCAAAGAAGTACGCTATACCTTAACTAAATAATAAAATTAGTTGTATTCTACTAAAGTTTCATCAAACACAAATAAAATAATAATTACATTTACTATAATAAGTACGTAATCAGTTATGTGTTATACATAAATGATATGATAAAATATTATTCACTCTTATTTTTGTGTATATTCATCTTGAAAAACTCTTAAATATCTATAATTTAAACATACATAAGTTGTACCATATTATTAAATTTAAATTTCAGTATGAAAATATTACATTTATTATTACTCATCGCATAAAAAAATATTAATTAACTAAAATATTATAATTCCATATACATAAGTCAGTTTATAATATTTTCCAATTAAATAGTTAAGCTAAATTATCAGAATTGGTACTTTGATTATACAACATAAAATTAAGTTGATGAGTTAAGTTATCCACATAAATCAGTTTAATAACCAATTAATATTTTGAAGATCTTCATTCTCTCTCTCTCTGATCTTTATTATCATAATATACGTATACACTATATACCTGAAATTTATTATTGTTGATATATTATTTAGCTTTGTTGCAAATTTCCAAAAATTAAAACAATACATTTTTTTAACCCTTATATACAAATGATTTAAGACAGTTAATATCTAGATATTATTAAAATGTTATAGTTTATGAATAAATTAATTCTCAAATTCAAAGATAGCTAGTGAGTATTTTTTTCAAAAATTACAACTAATCAGATTTAAATATTCTATAATTTAATACAATATAAATAATGTGTACAGATATTCTTATCCGTTTTGAGTGTAATGTTATATATTTAAATATGCTCTTTGCTTTTAGTATCAATCGAAGTACAGTTTACAGAAAGTAGTACATCTAAATCAGAATATTTGTTAGATTTGGCATACTTTTTGATAGTGCTGTGTTTATAGGTAACTAGTTTATTTTACTTTTAAGATAAGTTTTAATTGTTGCAAAACGGTCATTAAATATGCCGCTGAACATGTTCAACATATTTATACCAATGTATATTACACATACCTATATAATATTAGTTATTATCGTCGTCGTAAGAACCCTGTTCCGACCGCTACCCGGCCAACACCCAAAGCAGGTGCACATGGTTGTACGTTACAAACTCGGTTAGCGATAAGCCACACATACCTATATATTATATTATTATTACTGTTGTTCGAACAAAGGACTTAGTAATAATAATAATAATAATAATAATAATATAAAATACGTATAGCTGATAAAGTACTTATATTCAGTTGATTCTGCGTTGGTTGTGGTGGCGGTGCGACAAACTCCATCCAATGTAGCTGCGATGACGATGATCGGGTTAGGACTGAGACGGTTGGCGCGTATAATAATGTGCTTAGTAATAATGTACTTAGTACGTACCTATAGTTAATCGAATATTACACTTTGCGGAGGCACGGAACACGTGGTTCCGGCAACGGTGGCCGAGTGCTCGGAGGAATTGTGGAAAAACAGCTAGTGAGAAATAGAGAGAGACACATAGAAAGTGTGTATATGTTCGTGCCTGTTTGTGTGTGTGTGTGTGACAGAGAGGCAGAGAATTCGCAGATGTCAGGAAATAAACTCGACTCTCGCAAAATTTCCGCACGAATTCTCGGTGCCGCCGACTAGCGAGCGCTCCGATTTCCTCCCCTCGCCGTATCGTCACCACCACATCGTCCGACGAACACGATGAATGCTGTTTAGCACCCGTTGTTTATTTTTTTCGCACTCCGCACAAACATAATTATTGCCCCCCGGTTCCGCCGTGCACGTTGGCTTGTGGAAGGAGAGCGTAAGCAATTATCGCCCCGGCTCTGGCGAACGGAGCGCATATTATGCAGTCTGTTAATTACCGTCACGCCGTTTCCTTCCGACCGGACGTCCGGGCCGATCCACAATCTCCTCCGAAAAGAAACTATATATCGTCGAATACCCCAGCCGCCACGGGAAACGAT
>VUJU01000111.1:0-141933 GCA_009835225.1 Aphis craccivora | reverse complement strand
TTTTAAACACGTCAATCCACAGATATTTCCGTGTGAGTGTGCGCCCAAATGTATTCCTAACACATGTCTACGCCTAAAACTCGATTGTAATACCCCCAGGAAGTTGTGGTATATATAATATATAAATATATATTACCTATGTGTATATGCTCAATCGATATCGCGTGGCGTACAAAAGAAGAGCCCGACACTTTGTGTGGTGCCTTTTGTACACCGTTCTTCTTTTCATAAGACACGTACTTAAGCTCTGAATACCGCCACCCTTCATCGCCGCCACTAGCTATAACACCAACAACGCCAAGGAAGACAACTGAATATTCTCGAATAATGCTGCTCGAGCCAAACAAAATAAAATACATTTTTAACACCCATTTTATCGTAGGAAAACGAAACTCGACGGGGTAAAACGTACCTATATAATATAATATAATAAAATGTTACGTTACTAGACGGTATAGTTTAAATTATTATTACTATTATTATTATCGTTATTATTGTACGTAGTATTGTATTCGGTGTAATTGTGTTATCCGCGTTCGAGAATTTTAAACAGAAAATAGATTTTATCAGATTTGTTTCCAAATCACATCTTCATGACAATGAATATTGAATACCTAAACTATAAAATTCTACCATATCAGACCCTTAACTCTAAAGAAATTAAAATACAAGAAAATTACAAAATATAAAGAAAAAATCGTTCTGATTAAACGATATAAGTTTCCATTAAAGTATTTTAACAACGATCATTGATCAAATATCAATAGATATGGGATTAAAATAAAATTCTTTAAAAAATTAAAAATAATCAGACTCGTGATAACAAAACCTCACAAAATTTTATTGACTGGGTAGTTAAAAGTTAACTAATAATAATTACTAATCAAGTACTTAACTAACCACTATAATCACAAATCATAGAAGTCAGCCACAAATTACAGTAGTCAGAATTTAATCAATATGAAACAATAACATACTTATATAATAGAAAAATTATGTCATACATTTATATTTTGATATATTCTAACAAAAATATATATTACAAAACTATGTCTTAACTCTTAATCTCTGCAACTTAAGTAAAATATTATGTAGGTATACATTATTTAAATTCAAAAATTTATCATGATTAATATTATACTCAAATTAGCATAGTAAATAGCAGAAAATTATATGTTTAACTATTAATCACTCAATTATTTGCTTTACTTTTAAGTTTTAATACATAGAATATATTTTCAACACGCGATGAAATGCTTTTCTTATCTTCTGATTCGAAAAGTATATTATTTGCAATCACAAAGTTTATTAAAAAGCATTTGTATGACCATATTTTTTTTTAAATTATACGTATATTATTTCAATATTTTTCTATAATGGTTACGTTTAAAAAAAAAAATATTTTGACTTTTATTATATACCTAAATATATATTTGTATACATTACGTAATCTATACTTTATTACGAAATATAGCAATCAGTCGTAGAAATACATACTTCTATTATAAAGAGAAAAATGTACGCCTGAACTGTACTCAACATGTACCTAAATTATAATGAAGATTAGAGACTTTTACATTTAACATGGTTAAATATACGAGAATACTGGTATATTTTGAGAATATCAAAAAAGTTACATACGAATCCTTTTATACAGTACCTAACAAGCTAAGTTACAAGACACGGCGTATAGCATATTTTTGTGTACAATACTTTTTCTTTTGTGTCATATTATATTATACGTACTAAACATATAAATAGGTACTTTTAAAACTTAGTACTTAACTAATTAAATGTCAAGATTTGCATATCTACATCAATTATGTTTCATAACTAGTTGTATCTAATTTATATTTATACGCAATACACATAAGCAACTCGTATATTTTCGATTAGGCAATCTTAAGTCGATTAACTGAAGAAAATCATATAAGCTAACATATTCTGATTTACCCGATTTATCATGGTTTTAAACAAAATAAATATGTTTACTGCAAGACTTTCCCACATAAAATTATCATTTTTGTCAACAACTGAAGTGTACTTATCGTATACAATATTGTACTAATCAAAACATGGAAAAGTACATTGGCTACAAAAAATCTTTTGTATATAATTACGTTGAAATAAGTAGGCAATTATTTTTTTTTTATATATATATTATTATATCTATACAGATTATACATATTTATTATTTTTTATCCGTAAATAGTTATATTACTTTTTACCAATTTTTACCCGAGTCATTTTGAGACAAGAACGTTGTTCGTTAAAGAATACTATAAATTATAATACTATACTTAATACTTATAAAATGTATACCTGTGTAAGGTCTGACATCGTATATTTCATAATCACAGCATTTTTTTTTTTTTCAGGAAAATTTGTCCTTATCATAATTTTTAACCAAACCATTAGAATACTAGGTAATGCATTAAACATTTTAAAAAAAAAAAAAAAAATTAACGCCATTGTCTAATTGTATAAAGCATAAAGCCCATTGTTTCTATACAATACTCGGGTTTCTTATAATATGTTTTATGATGTAGATATACCAAAGGGAATAATATAATGAATATTATAACTGGGATGTGAGGTAATTATACCGTAGATACACGTGTTTATTATACGCACGGTAGTGTATATCTTCAGACAAGGCCATCAGCTTTCCACTACCTTAACGAGTGTTCTGAGTTAATAATCTTTGGGAATGTATGTTCCTCGTGGCTTGAATATTCAAACGCCAAATGAAGCTTAGCAAAAAGAAGATTTTTTTTTTGTTTAAGGTTTAAAAAAAAAAGGCTAATAAATTAGAAATAATAAAGTGTGAAATTATCTGTGAAAAAAAAATTAGTACATTTATAATAGCATCTTGAGCGATAAATAAAACGATCTGCGTAATTAAATATGTTAAGCCATACTATTTAAAAATAATTGATACACAAACATTTTAATTAGAATTGTGTATCCTATTATAATAATCATTAATTTCATTAACGTACTAAAAACCTTGACTTTCCAATACAGAAGAGATAAAAAGGTTGAATTTTTAGTGTATAAGCTCTTAACATTTATAAAAAGTACCTATCCAAAATCTTCCTATCTTACATCAATACACTTTTGGGTAAAATACCCTATAATTACTCATAATTTACAATTATTAATGTTCTTCATTCTTTATAAATCGTAAATACTAAATAAGAGTGAACTATAGTAATTAACACCCGTCACACTCATAACCGTTTGATATTCAAATATTTTGGTAAATTTAATAAATATCTAAATGACTATCTATTATGTATAACTAGTATATAGTTAGTAAACTGAATAGGTTATAATTCAAAAATGTGATAAAAAAAATAAATAAATAATGGCAGCTACCCGTGTTATTATTATTATTATTATTATTAATCAAGACATAAACAAATTATATTATTATATACTTATACTGTACTTACATAAATGTGTATTTTTTTTTTCGCTTGACAAATTTTTGACTTTATAATGCATTATTTTGACTCAATGGGGACTACTTTTTAATTAGTCTTCCTCAGTCATTAATTTAAAGAATATTCAGTACAACAAAACGTGTTCAGTTAAAATTACGATAGCCGTTTTCAGATGTTATATAGTGGAAGTAAGTTCCGTTAAGTTGGCCTCTAAATGGTGTGTGCCAACAATAAACATCAGAACAGTGAGAGCCAGAGGCATTTTAAATGAGAGAGAAAAAATTCGTCCCCGTTTAGGGAATTAACCGGTGAATTAAACATACATATACTTGAGTCCACAGCGTGACGTTTCCCCGTTCAAATGTCCACTTTTCGTTTTTTAAGCCGCACTCACAGCTATACATAGTACAGCAAAACGGTTTTTATAATCGAAGAAAATTTAAACGAAATGAAACCGATCGAATCAATATTATTCGGAGTTATGCTAATCGTGTAAATATGCATAGAATCAGTTAAAATAAAATTCTAGATTATTTAATTTACAAGTGATAGCTTGTTTTTACCGAACTCATAATAATAATATTATGATCGGAAAAAAACAATCAAACACAATCCCGTTGTACCTATAGCATGTTATATTATACATATCTATAGTATCTATATTGTATAGTAAATTATATAAATAAATATAATTGTCTATATTACACGCGTTATTTTACAGATATCTTATTATTTTTTGAATTTTAATTTACTCTGCAGTATTTTCCAAAATAGGATTATTTTCACCATACATTCAGCACTGAATGTCAAATTAAAATCAATATAAATAATTTACTTTTTACAGAATTCTAAAACAACAGTATTTTTTGGAAATTGCGTGTCTAGATGTAAAAACAAATTGACAGTCGTTAAATGATGTAGGTACGAATTTTAAATAAAACCCAATAAAATAGAATGTTATATAAGCTTAGTATTAATTTTTTTTAACAATTTCTTGAGTCAATAAAATGTATTAATATTTTAATAATTCAAAATAATATACTATTACAACTTTTATGACTGGGCTATTAAAAATAAAATACAAATGAATTGCTTTTTATTCTCACTAAAATTAATACCTATCCATATATTAAACTATTCGTTAAACGAGCTTTCCTTACGAGGAAATTCGTCACTGAAGAATGATACCGTAAGCCAAGCTTAATAACAATATTTTAATCCATTATATATATTATGTACCTTAATTATTTTTTCTAGATAAAAATTATGAATAAAAAATAACAACGTGTAGTAAACAAAGCAGCCAAAAAGAGATTAATGTTATCTTTAATTTATTGTTGTCCTACAGCCAAGAGTTTTCAATGTTTTACGAGATGATTACTTTTAAACTGGCAGTTTTGATAAACGGAATTAATTAAATTTCTTGAGTTATAAACGGAGAAAATGCAATATTTTTCCATCATACTCCTAAAAATTGTCAAACGATATAGCTTTATATACCTACATATATTTTATTTTATATGATTATTATTATTATGTTCATTGTTCATGCTTTTTAAAGCTAAGTAATAAATATTCCGACATTTGATATTGTCGAGACTCGAACAATCGATGTATTTCCGAGTGTAAACACAAACCAAAGCCACCATGACAATTTTACGTATAATACGGGATTATAATAAAACAAAATAAAACAAATCTACGTTATCAAGTAAAAACACTGATTCCTTTGTCGTTTAACAAACACGGTGGATTCAAACAAATATTTTCGTTTTTATTTTCTACGATCAATAAGGATAACTTACTATTCCAATGGTTTTATAGAACCACAATGTAATACTTTACGTAAACCAAGTACACAATAAAAATAACTCTGAAACTTGATTTTTAAATTAAAAAAGAAATACCAACAATTCTCCTTTATAATATAATAATATTATTATTATTATTATTATTATATATTATGCTTTTCTCGAAATTCTGATGAACATTTTTAAAAGTACCTATATTTTTCAAAACAACACGCATACAGTATTATCGTATTATTATTTGATTGAATAAATAAAAGCTATAATATTGAGTAATATTATGAAAACTCATGTTTCAAATAATTTTTAATCTCGAATTTAACGTAATATGTACGAGGAAAAAAAAAGAAGCCAACTATTTATAATATATTAAAATTAAGACAGATTTCTTTCACGTCTGTCAAGTTTATTAAATCAAACAACATAGAATTACTTCCATCTCGTTCTCATTTTTTTTTTTTTTTTTTTTTATTCAATAATAACAACTCAATTATACACAAAATCACCAATATATACAATGCATGCGCCGTAATGGCCAGAACCTACATCTAAAATATATCCACAGTGTACATATGATATAATAATAAACAACAATAGGGTTCTCTACTCTCGATGGGGTTCCGCATAAAATAAAATATTATTAAATGAACCACAAATACATTTCGACACTGTTATAATAGAACTATTTCACACAACGGCTAAAATAACAAGGTACAATTTTCTTATCGAACCATTTTGATAATAAACTTGTTTGAACACTTCCAAAAGGGTTTTAATTGAAACCCCTAGTATGACCGCAAACATAATATCCATCTTAAAGAAAATGTGTTTTCATTATTGCATTATAATTTGAAATGTCCTATAGATTAAACATGTATTTGACGCGTATATTATAATAATATTAATACATGGCTTTTCACATTATAAAAACCATTATTCGAAAGAAAAAAGTGGTTATAAACATATATATATGTATTATATTATGATTTATAATCAATAATCAAATATGTTTTAATTAAAGAACGTTAATACCAATAAGTCATGCGTTTTTGTAAATTACATAAGACTAATCAAACTTTAGGAAAATCAAAAACTAATCGGAAAATGTAAAAAAAAATTATACATTTATTCCCCAAATAATATGTGTTAAGACTTGTACAAAACTATTGTACCTACTATTGGTTTTTAAGTTGCATTTAAACTGTTAATTAGCAATTTATTAAATAGATTGAATATTTATTTTCTCTAGTGCGTACACCAACAATTTTAAAATATAAGGTCCATATTATAACATTATATTAACCACTAGACTATAATAGAAGCTGTTTCTGTTTCTGGAAAAATGACACTTGATGAGTGTATTACAATATTTCAACGATAAACAAATTAATTTCTATAATGCGTTTCAAGAAAATCACACTTGAAATCGCAATTGCGTAGGTACATCGTTATAATCGGATTCGGTAGTCACATATAGTAAAGACATCTCGTCAAAGCGCATTCTAATTGACCGCTGCGGCATTGATAATACGACTCGTGTCGTTACACGAAACCGACAACGTCCGGGGTGAAAAAAATAAACTTAACAACACTAACAGTGGTAGGTAGGACAGGTGGGCAGGTGCACGTGTTCGACACGTACCTATAAACGTTTCAAAGTCCCGACGTTTTCCTCCGGTTTGGCAAATATTTGCCAAAACAAATCCATATAATATACACTTACATCGTAAATATAAATAAAAAATCTCGTTTCGAATTCAAAATATCACTCGGCCACTTTTCCCGTGACCCGAATCATACTTTTATTTTTGTAAGCGCACGCACACAGCTCGTTCACACGCGTGTAGAAGGTTTTATCGTAGTGACGTGACTGCAAACTACACACACGCACACACACACACTAGAATTATAGTAGTCAACCCTCCCCCCCCTAACCGTGACCAGCGTTTAGAACACATGTGCCACTGCCGGAAATGTAGTGGGGGAAAAAAATGAGAAAGGCCACAAAAAAAAAAAAAAAACAAAGTTCGGTTGTGTAATATACCACATATTATTATTATTGTTATATTATGACTATGCGGCGTGCCTTACAAACGGGTGAAAAACGGAAATCAGACAGGCGACGGTTTATCAACGACGGACTACCAGCTCGCTGTCGGGGTAAGGTGGCTATATCATAATATAGCCCTAGACCCATCCAACGGCTTTTCTCCGTGTACACACAATCCACTTTCAAATTTAAACAAAACTGATACATGTATAGAAAAAAGATAGATTATTAAAAATGTGATTTCTTTGAATTGCGGAGAACGTTACATCTTTTCAACCAAAAATCAAATAAACTACTTCGATAATTTCTTCAAATTGGAGTAATGATACCGAAATTCCAAAAATATCAAACGCGCGTTAAAAACGACTTAAATATCTTATTATGAAAATATAATATTAATATTATGCCGAATAGAATTTTACACATTGAAGAACCTCAAGATTAAGATTTTTGTATGAACTACCTATAATTTTGTTGACCTACTATTTGAGAATAATAACATGCAAAAACATTTAAACGTAATGTCGGCACTGGTCATTAAAACGTCCTGCGAAAGTTCCTGTTGAATCGCCTCAGACACATCGTCGTTATAATATTATTTGTGACAATCGCCGACGACGGAAACCAGGAATAGAACTTTACTCGAAAAAGCCTCACGCGCTGGGTCAGATGCCGCAGATATGATCCTAATATCGCACGGACGAAATTCGAAGAAAACCCCCATCGCGATTCATCGATTCTCACTTCGAGAACCTTCGCATCCAAATATCATGTATATTAATAGCGGGCGTTTCGCAATGATGTGGGCATCGTAGTAAATAATAACGAATACTGATTGTACCGCTGCCGCTGTTACAAAATTCACGAGCGGTCTTATACATTATGGTCGTATGTATAGTTATCTGCGTACTGCAATCAATAATGTTATTATGTTGTAGGTATAATATTATTATAATAATTTAATAGGTGTACTCTGCTCAACACAATTATTATTAAACTAACGATTTCAAATACCTACCAGCCGCCTTTATTTATTCGTGGATTTTATTGTTTCCGCGATATTGGCCTCTATTTTAATGTTTTATTTCACGACTTCCGAACCTGTTGTTTAGACTATACCTAACCCCAAAAAATAACAAAAAATTTTAATTAAATTATTTATTCAAATACTGTTTTTTATATGCATATTATATACACACACCTATATTATGACATTTGATGGTTTTTTTTTTAATGTTTTTCTTTATGGTTCGTTGTAAGATACTATAACAAACTTTATGAGAACGAAAATTCTGTTGTGTACTAAACGAAATCATGTTACCCAGTTTCTTTATCTATATGATTAACAAAACTTTTGTAAATTGACTCACATCCATTTAAGGACCTCTGTAAAACATATTTCTCCAATTTATCAGTTCAATCTAACACTTCCAACAGGATGGTCAGATCTTTCACAAAAAATATAAATACGGTTTTAGATTAAGGTTAATAAACTAAGGTATACTTAAATATTATTTTTGATGAATTTCTGGTTACTATACAGATGTATTGAGCTGTATCAAAATATTATAGGTTGTTATCAAAATACTAATACCAATATATGATTTTCTTAAGATATTTAAACCTTTAATTTTTATTTTGAAAAAAAAAAGAAGAAGTATAAGAATATTATTTTAAGTACAGAATCAAATAAATACATATTATATTCAAAAATTATTTAGAATCCATGCCAAAGTACCCATTTAAGATACTATTTAAATATACCTACTTGATTTTAGTTTGAAGTATAGCCCGTATAGGTGTAGATAAAATAAACCTCAATGATAGTTGAAACATGTAATGAACCGTGAGATATTTAAAAATCTATAAATTTTTTTTCCACTAACGGATATTTCTTCCGGGAAGACATATTTCATGGTTGAGTTGTTATGTTCCTGTGTACCGTGGTGTACAAATCAGCACTGACTTCTTGAATCGGACGTAATGATTTTTATTAATGATGACAATACCACACTTTTAACTTTTAAGTCAAGTGGAAAAAATCGAAATTCTTCGGCATTCAGCTTCATACTAATTCCATATTGCTAGCGTTTCGTAAATTTTATTTACAGTACACTAAATAAAAACTTTTTTTACATTTATTTGAATAAAAACGAATAATTTCTAATGACGATCAAATGATATGCGTTACTGGATAATAAATATCAGATTTTTTAATATTCAAATAATACTTTAAATAATTTTAGTTTTATTATAATAAAAACTATAATATGTTGTTAATATTTAAACCTAATAAAACTTTCATTTTCAATGCATTAAGTTTAGTTTCCTGATGATAATACAGTATTTTTTCAATAACTCATAAACTTCTTGGTAATCATTCATACATTTTTTAACTTCAAACAATTTCAAATGAAAACTAATAGCCCTTATTGGTTGAAATTAAATAAGAAATTTCTCACTCGTAACAAATTTTATGAACATGATGCATCAATTTAATATTAAATTGTTTGTGAAATATAAAAAAAATGTAATATGTTCCGATAAAATATATAGTTAGTTGTATTTATATTTATTTAAAATATGTATTTAATATAATTTAAAACGTTTATTATGTACACATATTGCATATATGTTATATATATATTACATATTGTAAATGATAAAAATGCATCATAAATAATATATTAGACTATAGTAATAAATATATTCTAACCCAGTATAAACTACGATACATTTATCACCTATCGTTTCTCGTTTCCGATATTAAATCGAATTTGTCTTACTGTTCGCACTAACGAGATAACCTTTGAATGTATTTTTATATCTCCTTTTCCGTAATCAAACACAAGAATATCAAGTGTAAATATCATTTAAGTAACTTCATTGCATTTTATTGCCAGCTATAACCATTTAACATCAGTGGATTTGTTTTACAATTCCCAAATAACACCTCTTCCAAATAAAATGTTATGTTTGTTACACAAAAATATCAAATTATTAATACACCATGTGTATGATTTTATGACAGATAACAATTTTAATTAATTTTTTTTGTGTTTTTTTTTTTTTTTTTTTTTTGTATATAGGTAATCTTAAAAATGTAATTTTGTTTAAAAATTAAATTAAAATTTTAACAGATACAATAGAATATCAGTACAGATATAAATATAATTCATATAGTGTACTGTTTGTTTCATAAAATAACATAGTTAACAACTAAATTAATTTTTATATGAAAATGTAGACTATGCAAATGTGTTTGTAATTTGGAAATAAAATTATCTAAATGACATTGACAAAATGTTATTAAAATTTACAAGTAAAAGGATATACATTTGAACAAAATTAAAAAATACCATTATTAATATTTTAAAAGATGGAAATAAAACTTCCTTATCTATCACAGCGTTTAAATCCCAAATGATTTTACCGAAGCAAGTTTATATTTCATCAGCTGGCATAGACAATAATATAACGTAATAACGGTATAAATCAATTTGGTTAATAATTACGATAAAAAAAAAGTTATGAACAAAAAATATAAAACTCTACCCACCAGCCCCAAACAATTTAAGTAAATTGATATTTTTAGTCTAGACTTAAGAATAAATATAAATACAGCATAAAACGTAGAATATTGTTTTTTAAAACCAATTTCCAACAAAAACTAATAAATTAAAACAAATTCTTATAACTAAGAAAATCTGTAGATTGAAAAATATATATTCTTCTAAGTTTAAACATTTAAACAAATAGATTATTAAAGCATTTTAGCACAAGTATAAATTATTAACTGTTATATTATAATAAATTTGAAAATAAAATGTGTATAAAATACCAACTATAAATTATAGAAAACTAACATAATTATATTTTTATAAATAAAAATGTACGCCTAACCTAAGATAAATGGTGATATTTCAGATAAATATAAAATATATTACATAATATTTTAATAATTTAAAATCAATAGGTTCTTTAACAGGAATTGATAAATAAAAATATTAATTATTAAATCTCAGAGTTAACTTTTTAAACATACATATTTCTACTCCTTCGATATAATTTAATAAAATGTAAGCAAAAAAAACCTGAAACTGAAAGAAATGTACTAAAATGTTTGAATATGCGTAACCAAAATAGTATTCTGGTTGAAGTACAGTTTAATGATACTGAAAATTGGATAACAAAGTTATAGGACATTTTTCACACATATTACTTTCCGGAAGTTGTATGTATAGCATAAAAATGCGTGAGCGTGTTTATTATCGTGTTCATGTTTAGATAAATTTGACTGACATACACCTGAATAAGAAAAATAAACACATTCGTTGAACTTTTGACCCGTATTTCGACCACAAGCAGCAATTTTTGTTTTAAACACAACTATTTTTCTGCTGTGATCATAATTCGATTTATTGTACCTTTTTAGAGGATCAGTAAAATAAGTATGCTGATTGCGCGAAACCTATCCCTGTGAGAAATATAATGTTTAAAGAATATTACTAATAAATTTTGTACAATAAATATTTTTGGTAAGGGTTAGGTTATGATTGAACATAAAAAGATTATGACAAATTTTTTCGCATTTAATTATACACATTAAACTAAATATTTTCATATATAATAGCAAACATGCATTTGTTTCATAATTATCTAGTAAAGTAACAATCAAATGTTTATAAACGTTCAAAAAATTTTGAGGTATTCAAATCATTAAAACATAAACCGCCTTCTTCGCCACCCAATGGAAAATATATATTGTAGGCTTCATTTATTCATTAATCATTTCCGTTCAGAATCGTTTTTCATATATTTATCATTGTATTTAAATTTCTCTCACCCATTAGAGTGACCTACTCTATATCCGAGGTCTACTCAATAACTAATGTACAGCAAAGGGTTACCCATTTGACTACCCTTTTTTAATTTGATATAGATACATTTTTACCTTATATTCCGTAGTTTGTATATAACTTAAAATTTTAGCTTCATATATTATTTAAAAATAGGTATCTAAGAAATAAAATTTAAAAGTATATATATATAATTACAATATAAAACATCCACAAATAACTTAGTTCTTATTATTGTATTGTATTAGTTTTTGAGACAATATGGATAAAATATAAATGATACCTAACTTCTTAAAGATAAGTTAAATATTACTTTTTAACCAAATACTTTTGATAGTTATTTTAATATATAAATATGCTAAAAATTATACAGTATTTAATTTCCAAATAAAAAGTTGTGAAAATTTATATCAGTAATAATTAAATTGGTGTTATCTAACACTGAAAGCAAATTTTTTTAACCGAAACGGTTCCAGTTCTTGAATACATTTATACTAACACGGCGACATAGATAGGCAATTTAGCTACAACAATGTGATGCATCAGTTTTTCCGTTGTCATAAATCATAGCTATTATATTATTTGTTTGTAATATATTTCAAAAACAAAATCATGATCACGATACAAATTTTAATCATAATGACATTGTAAAATATAATTTATGCTAACAAACCAGACATTCATTAAGTATAACTTTTGCACTTATTTTCCAGTTAAAAATTTGACTCCAATAATTAACTACTAAACAATCCATAAAATTAGTACCTAGTCTATTAAATACATATTATTTTAAAAGTCAATGTGTACATTGTTTTTCGGTTAATTTAAAGTGTACAATTTTAGTTTTATAAATGTTGTGCGTATTGTGTAATATCCGTATAACATCTAGATAGATTAATTTTATATCGATTTGAAGAGAAACTTGTAATAAAATATGTAACACTATTTTAAATGTATTAATGTTAATACGAAAATAGTAAATAGTATTGATTAGATATTAAATATCAAAAAAAAGTTATTTCTTTTGTTATAAGTTAGATTAATCTTAAGACGTTGTTAAAAATAAAACTATCTATATTCACAATAAAGCTCGTGAAAATGGATATAATCATGATGAGGTTTCTCTAATACACTAGATTGGAATAATCTAGTAAGGTCTTATAGTGTCCTGAAAAAAACTATTTATCATGTACTTGGATAAATTTAACAGAATCTCCATAAAATAAGTATTTTAGATATTTATAATATGTAAAAACGATTAAGATTTTCAAAAAATGTATTAAAACTATTAAATTATTATAGGTACATATTTTATTGTCGATTTCATAGACCGAAAATAACTTTAAACTTAAAAAATGAATAATTTTCAGATATTCATATTACTATTAAGATAAAAATAATGATTATTTTAAATTCGCTTTAAACTTCCACCGCCTAATTCTAATTTATCTAATCCTACAAAATAATTATTTCTTCGTTAGATAGAAAATTAATTCCTAAAACCTCTAATAGGATTTTCAAAATGGTACTCCGTAGGACAATTTACCCTACTTGAAATAATCCCCCTCTAAAATCTACCAAATTTTCCTTCCTATTATTTACTGCTATTGACCAACCTTATAGGTACTTGGTAAAATAAATATATCCCTTTAACAGTAAATAATACTCTTATTTAGGGGAAAATACTTCATTGACTATTTATAAAGTATTTATAGGTTAAATTATTTAAAGAAAAACCATAAACATAATTGAAAAATAAGTTAATTTAAATTTGATATGATTTTATTTGATAAAATATATAATAGCATATATAGTTTCAAAAAAAATAATAAACATGACTTATAATCATATTTAAAGAATTAAAAAAAAAAATCAAATCATGTAAAAATTATCTTTAAAATCAATTTATTACAGAAATTAAAAAATGATAATGTTTTTATTAAAACCAAATTGTACTTAACGTAATTACAAAACACTAATTAATAATTCATATAACACCAATGTATTTTCATATTTGTCAATAGAATAATAGAAAATAACCCGAAATATTTTTTTTTAAATAAAATAAAAATATAAAATAGCCATTAAAGTAGGAGTCATAACATATTAAGTAGCAAGTACTATAAAAACGTTCAACAAATATATTTTCATATATTTTTACAACAAAGAGCATCATCACAACATATAATGATTCCTTATTATGTTAAAAATATTAAAGTTACTCAAAAATAACTAACGAGCTCAGTGTTTGAAAAAAGGGGAAGAAAAACTGACCCTATCAAATGATTATAAGCCTTAATTTACATGTTAAGTTGACCAAAACCTAGAGAAAAGGTTGAACCATATTTTTTTTTTATATACGTGTTATAAATTAATCCTTTCAAATAATGTTTACGTAACACAGTAACCTGTTATTACTTATTATCTAACAAAATAAATTAAAATTTGTTGTAATTATTATTATTATTATTACTGTACAACATGACATCATTAAACTATAAATAATTGTATCATTATTTCTTTTCTTAACAATTGAATGTTACAAAATTATTTAAACAGTTATTATCTAATCTTAAATAGTAAAACTGTATCAATACATTCTGTGTATTATTATTATTGTTAACACATAATATATATTCACAAAAGTAGTGTGAAGAGAATGATTTTTAATATTTATTTCAAATGAAATACCATGCATTTCTAACAACCATAAAATATTATGACCATGCAAATTGTATTTGTTTTTTTTCTATTATAGCTTTAAATAATACATAATATAATATAATTTATACATTATAAAAATATACATTTTTATTCAGGCCATCTCACCGGTTTTTATCTTACTATATTATTGTAAAATATTATTATAATAAATAATTGCAAAATATACTATGAGACATTTTTGATAATAAATTAATTCAACCTACTATATTACTAGCTATTATTACTAATAATTAACTAAATTACTAATATCATTAGAAATATATTGTAAGACATTCTTGAAAATAGAAGCCAACCGTTTCTGTTCAGAATCGTTTTTAGTATACGTTAATTTATCACTGAATTCAAATTGAATGCATTAATTACAGTGCCATGTTTAATGACGAGATATTAATATGTACTTTATAGCAAAGTGACTTTGCCTTGTTTTATAATTATGTATTTATTTTTAATTTTATCTTATACAATTACCGATATTACTTCTCTACTTTTATTTAAGATTATGTTCATACTCATTTTCGTGGTAAGGTTTATAATTTAAAATAAGTCGTATACCAAATATATAAACACTAAAAAAAATAAAAAAAATAAATAATACACAATATGTATACTCACCTATTATGTAGTAAAATATATCTAATGTAATAATAATACAATATTAAATAAAACTTTAATTTTATATTTTCAATGGTTTTTACTTAAATATTAATATTATACCTATATTAGATTCTGAGCAAAACGATAACTGTATAATGTATATGTATATATATAACATAATATATTTTAATGATATTTACACGTGCTAATAAAATCATACTAGAACAATTAATATCAAATACTAATTTCACTTTCTTCGCACATGATTTCCATGATTTTACTTTTTCAACATTTGTATGCCCTAGTTAGGTTACAACGTTAAAATTTAAAAAAAACCTAGTAGATAGTTTATTTTAATTCCTAGTTACCTCGTCTTGTTTTTAAAAACAGCACAAAATGCAATGACCATCAGAAGTTTTATCAAATTAATTTGTTTATTTTCTTAGAATTTTCCAAGATCGACAGGTTAAATTATAAAATTCTGTATAAGTAACCTTACCGGGATCCGTACTTTTACCCATAACACATACATTAATGCATGCACAATATATATATCATAGTCAAAAGTAGGTTAATATTATTATTATGTATAATGCAACCGTGTCCGGAAATTCATCTTAAACAAACACTACTAGATGGATGTCGTACCTACATATTATAATACCACTGCGGTAAATAAATAGCAACATCGTACTTAACAGCCCCACCGAAAGTCCACGAGTATGCTGAGTCGCAGTTATGACGTTCGGATATCACGATGATAACAACAACGATAGTACAATACGTTATTATTGGACATTATACTATAACAACACGTCTTTATCGTATAAATGTGCGCGAACGTACAACGTAATAATTTACACGGCGTATGACGTTCCCAGACATCAATCGTTTACAAAAATAAGTCACGTACATTACTGGCCACGGCGACGTGTGAAATTCGGGTGCATATTATATATAGCTAGGTGGCGTGCTGGAAGACTTAGTGACTTTTATCAAAATCCCTCTCGAATGTATCTCACCTTTGCGGTTTCTAAATTCAACGTTATTGTTTCGTCTTGTATTTTGTTGTTAGGTATTATATGATGATGAGCCAAATCCTCCCTACGAATAGATAATTAAAGCTAATCGACTCGATGAAAAAACGCGAATGAAACCCCAAAATCGTTGCGGTTCTCCGACTAATCCGATTGATTACATCGGCGAAAGCTTATCGCTGTTGTTACAACGTATAACGGTTCAGATGGAAGCATAAACAACTGCAAGTATTCGCGGTTGATTTAAATAATATATGCACACACATATTAAAGTACCTATATGTTGATGGAAATCTGAGACCACGCAACCAACCGTGACACGGCGCAAACGCTTGAAAACCGTTGATATAGCCCCATTACGAACACCATTCATCCCCCTCACCAATATAGACGAGGTATGATGGTACGGTATATATGAAGATATCATAAGTATCACTAAGTCTTTTCGCTGGTGAAAAACAAAAAAAAAAAAAAGAGGTAAAGTAAGCAACCACTCTATACCGCAGTGAGTATCGACTGTCAAGTGTACTTCGACATTGAGCAATTCACTCGTCATGTTATGTTTGTATGTTAAATTTGAATTCAATGATAAATTGTACGTAAAACGATTCTAACTCTAATCAAAGACGTTTTGACAGCTTGTATTACAAAATATATTTTTCCACGAGTAAAATGATTCAATTTTTCCCAAAAACATTGCATTTATATTATAGGTAATAATTAAATAAAATATTATAATAGGTAGTGTTTATTATTTATAATTATATTGTATAATATACATAAAAGTTTCAAATTTAAGAATAATATTTTTAAATTAGGCACAACAAAATAATTTTAGTTTTTAAATATCTAATTTGATCAAAATCTAATACTAAATTATACTATGATAATATTATAAACGTTTGGTGAAAATGTCAAGAGACTACAGGGTTAATCGTTTTTGAATAATTGCAACAAAATGGGAAAATCGATTTAGTCGAAAACTAGTTATATTCTTTATTATATAATAACTCAAATTAAATAACAGTTTGGCGAGTGGAAAACAATACGCGAACATCTGAAAATTCAACAAACGTCAATAATAATAATTATTATTCTCAGCGCCTGCAGTGCAATGGAATAACACCCAACCGACGACGTAGAGATATACATAGGTACCCGCTATATCTTTCGGAGAAATCCGTAGCCATAATGCATGTTTTCAACGCGCGTAATACGCATCTATTATTACAACCCCGACCCCTATACATTGTATATTACCTACCAATTGATATACCGGGTATATAATAATATCAAAACACATAACCATTACGGTACCCAACGGTCGGCACAATAACATTATTATTATTATTATTATTAATATTATCATTATACAGACTGCGGCGGCGGCGGCGCGGAAATATGCTGAAGACACGCGGCACCGGTGTAATCGAATTAATAACGCCATTCGGCCGACGACGACGAAGAGCGCTTTGGAAAATATGCGGTGAGCGAGTGAGTGTGGGGGGGGTTGCATTCGCCGACCGCGACGTTGTGAATATTTCAACGCCGTCGTCCGCCCGCTTTTTATGGCGCAATATTCGCGTACACGACCGGAACTCGGCCCTCGCGCTCGTACCACCGCTCCGCGCACTCACCACGCGACCCGCGACAGCTTTACCCACACGCTGCGGCCCCTTACCCACCCGGGACCGAGACGGATGAGCGGCAAAAACGTGTAAATTATTCACTCGCACAAACCTCGAGTAGGCTTTCCGTATAAATCGTTTTGCCCGTCGTACAATGGCAATAATAATAAAAATAACATTATTATCGGCCCGAAAATCGTGAGCCCCACTGCACCGACCCGGCGCCGACCCACCACCTCCTCCGTCGGGCAACGGTCGCGGCGATGGCCCGTCGTTACCCCGACGGCGAAAATCACGCGAATTTCCGCTCCGACGTCGATTTAAATATTAGACGTTATTCGTTATCTCGACGATATTATTGCTGTTCTTACGATTAATTTCACCGGCCGTCGGCAAATATATCGTTTTTATGTAAAGTACCTGCAGCCCGTTATTACGAGAATCGTGTCCGCTTGAACCCCATCATAGTATATTATTATAATAATATATTCCTACATGACTGTAATTATAATTTTTTTTTTTTTGTCTTAGTCTTTTGCACGTTGTTAAACTGTCATTTCTGTCAGCAAAATCGAATCTAGTTTAATCGGTACACTGCAGCGGAGTCAAAAGTAGAAAATTCCCAGTATATTTGTTAAAAACAATAATCGGAAACTATGGAAAATGAGAATATTTAAGCAACACGAGTTTTTAACAAATTCGATCATTTTTTGTTGTAGTTTTTGTTATTAAAATACTGTAAGGGTTTTAATTTATTTAACGGTCAGAATATTAAGTATATTTTACACGTATCACGGCGATAACTAAGTAATCCAAGTTGATACTCGCACTTCATAATCCTTGATGCAAAAATTATAACCAACTTGTAGGAATGATAAAAGAGATTATATTAGAAATTTAAAAGAACTGTTAAAAGCTTCATTTTAATTTTTTAAATCTTAAAAAAAAAAAAAACAAGCGTTATAATTTATAATTTACCAAATATTAACTTAAACAAATTTCAGATGTCTGCCTGATACAAATTAATTTTAACTTATCGACTGTCCATTTGAAATTTTCAACTTTCGATTATTATTCACCTTTTATTACCTCGCTAACGTTTACTTAGAATTTATATTGATACGTTAATTTTTAAATGTTAACGATTTTTATATAAAATCACTTTAACGGTATTAAAACAGCAACTAAAAATATCTAAAGTAAAGACACAATTTTTATTAATAATCGTTTGAAGTTATTGTGGTCACATTTTTAATTTTAATATCCTAAGATTTTAAAACATTATACAATGGTTCTTTTAAATTTTTCTCTCAATAACTTCAAAATATGAAAATACGTGACAATATTTCGTGTCATTAATACCATTAAATGAAAAAAATTCCATATATTTAATATTTAAATAAAAACATCCAATACTTGTATTAGACCTAATCAGTACCTATATTACCTATTGTTTAAATAAACATTGAGTTTTTGAAACCTAGTTATAATTAAAATTACACTTTTCCGGCAAACTAATTTTATTCAATGAAATTTTACGCACAAAGTAATTCATTTTGTAGATATTTGGTATTTTAATTGGGATGAAAATTTCAATTTAATGAAAATGTCCTCCGACATCTTTAAAAATTATTACTATAGTGTCTTTTCCAGTAAATCAGAAGACTCGGAAATCGGCGTTAACATTTTTTTTTTTTTTTTTATATATATATATAATATAGTGATTTAATTGTTACTCTTTGTTGTTAAAATAATAACATTGCACTATTCTGTTATTATATTTTACACACTTAAATGAATACAATTATGTCGAGTTCTAGTCTAAAACAGAAAGAAAAGTTAAGTTTAAAAAAATTACACTTTTTCACAACAATAGTATGAATAAAGTTTTTTTATTATTATTAAGCTGTGGTCTTCGATTGGTGTTATAGCTTGTTAAATCTGTCGGCTATAAGGTTTAACGGGCGAAAATTTTCCGCGGTTTCATTATCTCCAAAGATGACTGAACTCACAGGTACCTCTTCTCATTGCTTTTTTTTTTATACTTTTACTACCACTGTCGGTAAAAACAACACATTACTATACACGACGCATAATAACTATGTTCTTGCGGAACAATGGTTGCTATTTTTTAATTACTATGCTCCATTGTAATGTGAAATCAAAAAAAAAAAAAAAAAAGAAAGTAGGTACGATTCTTACGTATTACCCCAAAATAACACAACAAAAGAAAGCCTGGATTCCATAGAAAAGAGAGTGTCCGACTGTATGAATATCATAACGCGCATAAGGGTAAAACAAAAACTAATGGACTAAAATACCACAAACATATTAGATACATAATAGCATTATTTAGCAACCCTTATACGGTAAATTTTACCTATGGGTGCATCGCAGTGTTGAAGGATACAATTTATTTTATGTATACGAATAAGTAACACGTGATTTTAAGGTTTAAAAATAATGGTTTTAAAATGTGAATATCATATTATATAATTCAATACTATACTGGATACAATAAATGTGTAATAACGATAAGAATATATATTTTAAATACGATATAATAATATATACCTTATGCCAAGATTATTATAATACTACCTAATTAAACGTCGTTCAAAAATATTGAATCTTATTATTATTTATTATCCGTGCAATATATTATTATATTATGTATGTATTCGATCGCCTACTTGCTAAAACTTAAAATTCTGAACGAGATAATAAAAGTATAATTGGTTTTAAAATATAAGCTTTTTATTTGTCCTTTTTTGTATAATAATTGGTAATATGCTTTGAATTACGTTAATCCGACAAGTTATTTCTCGTTTATAATGGAAACAAACATAGCAAACAAGATTATACACATGAATAAACATAGTTTTATTATAAAAAATACTATAATATATTACTCTCGAAATGAATCTCTTTAGTAATATAAAAATATAACGATTATGTAAAACATAATATTTTTTTCCTATATCCTAAAAATAATTTGTTATACAGCGTATAATGTACGCCACTTCAAAATTATAATAGCTCTAATGCTCTATAGAAGCAATATAATTAAATAATTTGGATTTATAGGGGTTTATAGGGGTAACGCATTCTAAATAGTATACGACGAAAACTTATTGACTACAACTTTACTGTAGCTGGTATTAATGTTAGAATATAAATAACTATGTTACTGAAACCTTGAACCTGGTCAAACTGTCCGAGAAGTGTGTACTTTATAATAGTATAATTTAATTAAAGATACGAACATCTTTTCTTCGAAAGGTGATTTTCTTTTATATTTTCTAGTTACAGCGGACTCAGATGTTTGAGTTTTTGGTTCATATAACTCGTAAGTTTAATTTATATTTTAAAATTGTTTTACTCACGATATAAATTTAGTTTTAAAATAAAATATATATATAAATTAACTAATGAATTTTATTTGACAAATTTGTAAACTGAGTACTTTTTTGTGAAATTTTGCTTATAGATATCCAATTAAACATAATCCAACATATTATATTTGATGTATTTGATAATTCTATTAAAATCATATTTTACACTAATATTTAAATAATATTTATAACCTAATATTGCCATTACTATTAAAACTATATTTACCGTATTTAAATTTCCATTGTACAATTGAAAAATGTGCAGTTGCAATTTACATAGAATATGTAGCGACGCTCAATCAACTAATTTATAGTTATAAATTACTCAATGCTTGTAGTGCATAATTATATTTAAACAAACTGCAGACAAAATGTCCACAACCATGCTATGTAAATTAAGTGTCTTTGAAAAGTTTGTATTTACCGACCCATAAGCTATAAGGTTTGCAAATTTTCATATGTAACTTACATTACAACAAACTATTACTTATTTTCAACATCAAAATTAATCCACATTTATGTGGATATATTCTAATAAAACATCTATAAAAATACCATAACCACGGAATGCAATATATTATTATATTTCACCATTATTTTATCAGCAGTAAGTTAAAATTGTTTTTCTAAACGAAAATTTGGCTAGGTATTAAAAATAAAATACAACGACAAAGCTGTTTTCGGTAAATTTTATACTGAATGAGACCTTATCGTTAAGTTAACAGTCTCTCATAAACGTCACCTAAATAATATTGTAACTACTATTTAATTTAATAGAATAATGCGTGTGGTAAACGTTATAATATATGTATTCTAACGTGGTTCGCGTGAACATCAAACGTACTAATAATTCTCGTGTTCCAAAACAAATAATCGTTTTGACGGTACCTACAGAACTAGCGGGCGACGGTGTGTCTGAGTCGGTTAGAAAATATACTTAACGGGGAAAAAACGAACAAACAAATAAAAACAAACTTCAAACTTAGTAGAGCAGTCAAGGTTAGATTCCTGCCAAGGTCGTTTCGACGGGGAGGTACTCGGGGGAGCGGATTTTTATCAAGGATCCTATGTCGTAGCGGGGTATTTGCCGTGACGGGTGGTACAACAACCGGCGTTGTGTATAAAACAATGTATAGTAGTCATAGCAACGACTGTGACCAAAACACTTTTGCCCCGAGCCGTCTATGGGAAATACAGATAGTGGGAGAGAGATAAAGACAATAATATAGATGACGATGGAGACTCAGTTTAATCACACAGAGCTGTGTTTCAGTTCATTCGTATATTAGTAGTGCAACAGGGAGGGGAAAACGGTACTTGACGAAAGGTATAATAATATGCTGCGTAAATAACCTGTAACTGCACTGCACTGTACGTCTAAAAAACAAGACTTTGTTATTATTACCTAATTTTTTTTTTTTAATTCACAGGCGTATGAAATAATAATTAAGTTCTCGATAAAATTTGAGAAATAGTTGACATTTTAATATGGATTTAAATAATGTAAGTTGTATAAAGGACAATACGAACATCACGAGACACTCGTATAGATTTTCATAGAAAATACATTTAAACTTATTGAGTATTTATGATTTTAAACTTGGTCCTATTATTTAAATAGACTATAATATAGGGCACTGCACACATCTAGTGTCATAGCATTTATCGTCGACATTCACATAGCAAACGATCGTGTTTGTACCAATAGTTAAGAACACAAACTTATCTCATCACATCACTACAGTGCTGTATTTAGGATTAATTTAAGGAGGGGATATATGACTAAAATAATTTTTCTCCCACCACTCGAAATACATATAAATACTATCAACTTATTATAACTTCATACCTAATATATATTATTATACATAGGGCTCGGATTTTAAAGCATAATAAACAACAAAAAAAATCACACTATTGTTTTAAAAATGCAAAAAAGAAGCATATTTATTTAAAAAAACAAAAAAATCACGACCAAAAATTAACATGAACTATTTGTAAAAATGAATGAAAAATTTTGAAATATTAATTTAAATTAAATACAAAAAAAATATTTACCATGTGTTTCCTTAGATTTGCAGTAGTGAAACTGGCTTTATTGTCTGACAGATAATTTTTATACCTATATAGAAAACGAACTATATGTACTTTCGCTGAAGTGATGAGTACTCATACCAGAGGTTTTCAAAATATTAAAACACTAAATCTTAAATTTTTAAGCGATCGATATCGATGTTGTAGGCATACTGACCGTATGGATAATGCAGGCTATATGTAAAACGATAATTTATACTTTTAATACATTTAATAAACAAACCGATAACGAAAACAATAATAATCCGATATAACCATTGATTCCGCATTCTGGGTTTTTACATTTCTTATTAATTATTTTTATTTTATAACAATAGCATAATAAACACATATAAAAAATCCACAGCTGGAATAGTTTTTTAAAAAAGCAAAAAAAAAATTGGTGTATTTGGAATCAGAATGACGTGAAACGAATTTATATATAAAAATTAGATCTTTATCTCATATATAAAAAAAGAAGTACCTATATGCTTTAAAACTCGAGTCCTAATAATTATATATGTTCATAGTAGGTGTATAAACCTTATATAAATTGTATATATAACATATATTAAATAATGAATCATTTATTTATTTTTCATTTACAAAACAAACTGTACCCTTCTAGGTTTTTTAGCTAATTCGTCAAAAATTTCTTCAACGTCCAATTCATGTTATTATGAATGTAAAGCTTTGTAAGCCCGTTTAATCTGGACTAATTTTAAAATAACATTCAAAATTTAAACAATTAATAAAAATACAACAAATTTTTTATTAGTGAATAGAGAATATTTACTTACCTCCTTCATAGAATTTCTTAAATATGTTTTTAATCTTTTCATATAAGCTTATGCAGTTATAAAATCAACTAAAAAAAAGGGTCAAGGTGAGAGATATATCTCTCTCGTCTCTCCCCGTAAACACGCCACTGAAATCACACATCTTAAAAGAACGCTGTCATCGGCTAAAAAAATATTATTGTCAAAATTAATTGTTTAAAACAATTGATTTGACTAATAAATTGTTGGCAATTTAACGGATAAAATAGAAGTGAAAATATTATATAACGGACCACTACATAATATGGAATATGGATATTATAAAATAACAACGATCATTACATACAGCTATTTTAATATAATTTTTTCAATCGACGATAACTGATGACATTGTGTATTATAGCACAAGTTTTAAGCTTAACGACATAAATGTAATTGTCATTATTTATACTCTACACTCTACAGCATCTACTTAATTTTTGTTTTACAATATAATACAATTTGTGTTCATAAAATAATACGAAAATTATTGAAATCAACTAAAATTACACAAAAATAGATAAGTTGCCAAAATTGCATATTAATGCAATGAAAATAATTATATTTAAATAAACCGTTAAAATTAAATAGAACATTCTTTTTATCTTATTTAGCAATGAATATTAGCATCTACAATTCGCATGCTAATCCATTAACTTCAATACCCTAATTATTATAACTCATCTTAGTATGATTTTAAATTTAAATTAAAATAATAGATAGAAGGATCCTCTTCAAATAATATACTAATACCAAAATCATTTAATAGTATTATTAGGGTCGAGTACTTATACGAATAAAATAGTTTTTTATTATAATGCAGATTTAAAAAATAATATTCAATTCGAGAAAATGACTTAATAATAAAGTTTCATATATTTATAACTCGTAAACGTACAAAAAAAAATTGTAATTTCTACTTAATAAATCAAATGAACTTTGAGTTATACATTTTGAAACTGCTTATATTTCGTCTTAATTATTACCAGATTTATTGTCGACTTATACTCGAGATTTATTATTAATTTACGTTAATTTTGAAATTCTATTTCACATTTATTTTCTTATCGTTTATATTTTAATGAATGTCAACACTATAAATCTTTTCGTTTTCTGAAAGATAATTTCATTCGTCACATGATACTTAAATCATAATATAGTTATGTAAAATATCATAAAAATTTTGATAAAACTTTATAACTACTTAGTATATTAAATAATACTTTATATAACCATTAAAAGTACCTAACCAAATACATAATGTATTAATTTTAATCAAAAATAATACCTAAATAATATGTGTAGTACAATACGTTTTTGAATTTAAAAGCTAAGAAATATAAAAAATTTCGTCTCTCGAATACAGCATAATTATGACATTTCTAATCTATAGAAATATGATATAAAACTATATGATCTTTTTTTGCTATTCCAAAAGGTGTTTTTCAAAATATATATATACACTTTATTAACATTGCAAAAACTATTGCACCTTTAAGCTGTTCAGGATTCAAAATTTTGATCAAAAAACTATTTTTTTTTAATTTTTCAGTTTATTATTATACATATATAATATGTTTTATATCACGCATACATTTTAAATAGAAAATTGTCAGATAATTTAATTTTAATTTAATTAATTTAAAAAATATGTATGGGATCTATTCACCGATAGAACAGTAATAATCAATATTTTTTTATTTATTTTAACATACCTACCTACAACCTACACGATTTTATGTTCACAATATAGTAATGCCGTATAAGTAATACCATCGGTAAAATAATACTTAATAGTATACGTATTTTATTTGTGTGAACTTCTGCAATTGCCAAAATGTAAAACACTAAACCGTTAAAGGGCATATAGGTAACACAAAAACCATAACTGTATAAACTATAGTACATCCTCCATGTGGTGCCGGATGTAAGCCACTCCTATATCATAAGTCTGTCCTGGAAAATTGCCAATAACATTGTTTAGTTACATGTCTCGAATATATATTTACCATATCTACCCACACACGTGCGGTGTTCTCGTGTGGCTAAATTTGGTACGATGGTATAAAACAATGTTCCTATAACGTTTTATAATATAGATTATAGCATAATTATATTAACAAACGTATATTGTGTTTATATAATATTATATATGTGTGTGTGTGTGTGTGTGTGTGTGTGTGTGTGTGTGTGTGTGTGTGTGTGTGTGTGTGTGTGGGTGGTATGTATATAATGTATTGTTTATAAATGGATTGCAAATTAATTCAAGGCCAACCTATAAATATACAGGTACCTAATCGAGAAATCCTTTGAATGAAAGTTTGGAATTTAGTAAACTTTCGTCGGTAGTTTAATGGAACTGGCGCGGGTAATATTATTTTAAACATGTATGTAAAAGCACTTCCGGGTCATTTAGTGAACGCACAGTGTACATTGATAAATGGCTGTGGACTCATACACTCGATAAAATGATAATGAAAAATAAAATAAAGTGTTCACTTAATAAACATTAAATGACCCTTAACGTTTGCAATGCATAATAACGGTATGATTTATTTACTATGTCGTTTAGTTTTACTTTATATAACATCAAACCACAATATTTTCATCGATCTTTAAAAACTAGTCCAAAAAAAAAACTCTGAATATTAGGAAAATTGTACAGCTTAATAACTTTTGCAGTAATATACGTATATTGTATACCATATACATAAAGTTCTTTATATTTATGATCTTGAAATTTAATTTTTGAAACGTTTATACTATTTTATAATAATTATAAATATAAAAAATAGTATATATATCGTTGAATAATAAATACATATGTACAGTTTGAAACTGATATAATTATGTAATAAAAATATTAATCCAATACAATAAACAAATCGAAAATACGTTTATACGTTAAATATATCAGCATATCAGCGTATATAAGTTCCTATGTAATAATATTTTTCTTATTATTATTTTTCAGAAATGGTAGAATTTTCGTGTTATGGATATCAGTAATACCCGATTCAGTCAGTATGTATCAACGAATGAATTCTTCATAGTAAAAAAATTTTTTTTAATTACTATTAGAGCTTTCTATAGACAAATATATAATAATTTCTGAAATAATTAACTAAAGACGAATTACAAATTTATCTATTAAATAATATTTTATCCAACAGTAATAGTATCGACATTTTATTCAATAACAAAAACAGATTCAAACATTTTTATAAAACAGATTTTTAACATAATAATGTAATTATTACAAACCAGAAAATATTTAAATATACATTATGTCTACAGACTGCAATTAATGTAACTTGCAAACAATTTATATAAAACTCTTAATATGATCAATAATTATGAACTAATAATTTTATGTTAATTTTATAAATTGTCTTAACCATCTTTAACGTCAAAAGAAGTGTTAGGTTAGGCAATAAAATATACGTCATGTTTTTATTTTTAAACAGTAGTTGCAAGCGTAAACTATTTATAAGTGTTTGTTTTAAGGGAGGTAACTTCAGATAATAATAAAAAAAAAACTCATAAAATCATAAAGCAAAAATATTGACTTTTTTTTTACAAATCGTGAATATGACAGTTATTCTATTTTAAAATAATAATAAGATTTACTTTAATGAATTATTTCGTATAATGAAAAAAAAATATATAACTAGAGGAAAATAATTCTTGGAAATAATAATACACATGAACACAATATAATATATTTATTATTAGATTAAATAATATTGAAAACAAAGTTATTGTTATGATAGAATTTTAATTTTAATTGAATGTTTTAAAAAAATAACAAAACAAGAATTATAATTTAGTCTTAATAAACCCATATTAGATACGAACTTATGATAACAATTGTAAAATATATAAGACTGTGTTTTAATATATTGCATAATATTAAATTTCATTAAAATTAATTCAAAATGCTCTAATATTAATCGTATCGGATGTCTAAACGCTCATAAATTATTAACATACTTAATAAAATAAAAAATATAATTTTTTTTCATAAGCTCCAGTATTTTGAATTTTGATGCACCAGATTTTTGCATCAACTGCTAAATCCCATGAAAAATTGGATATAAATAAATATATATATGTTATATAGTAGTGTAGTACCTATTTAAGTATATTAAGCTCTGTTTTTAACGTGCTCGATCAATTTGCATGTCATGTGTACATATTAATATGATAGGTCTTAACGTTTATATGGCAAACTTTAAGAATTATAGAGAAAAAAGTCAGAGGGAATTAATTGACGTAAGCCATGGATATTAACTATCCTAGTTAAACAATTTTAAATTTTAAAAATAATAATAATTCTTATATTCTTTATTATTAATTAACCGATATTTTGTAGATTGCAAAATTATACATTTTTTCAGTTTATTTCACACTGCTGATATGACGATAAATTATACTGTTAGAGCCAATAAAAGTACCCGAGTTAAATTTATTATACGTTAAAATTAAACGTATCAGTAGTTACTAGTTGCACTATTTCAAAAATAAATCAATATCAAAAAAATAGTCACGAATAGAGTAAATGCATCATAATAATATAATATTATACGAATAAAGCTTTTAAAATTATAAATTAAATTATTTTTTTCGTCTATAGTTCCATTACAATATCACGACTATTAAATGATGGATGAAAGTTTACAAATTTTCGGGATAATATAGTTGAATATCTCACACGATAATTCTTATAATTTACATTGTAAACAAAACCTAAATAAACATATATCATGATTATGAAAATTAAGTAATCTTTTAAAATAATATTAGCTAAGTGTTTAGGTCTGAAAACAAATATTAACAAATTAAAACTGTTAATATCAATACTAAGGAAATTTATTGAAATTTAATGTTCGATCACTAATATAATATTTAATAGACATCTTAGCAATTTAAAAATGGGATTAAATTTATGTGTGTTAGATAAATTAAACAAAAAAGATAGTAATAATCCGACGATAGAGTTTGGTAATTATTAATCATGTACCGTTTTAATCAATTAATAATAACACGATGGCCATATAACTTATAAATGTACAGAATTTCGTAATGGTTTACATTGACATTGCTTTGAATAACAATTCAACATAATATTCACATACAATTATATGTTATATACGAGTACATTATAAACACCTATTATTATTTATTTAGTTGAAATTTAAAAACATATTAATTATCGTTCTATGATATTGAGAAAAAATATTGATTTACGTTTTTATAATTATAGCAACACAAATTTGATTATACTGAAAATATATTACTAAAGCATTGATACCTCAAGTATGTTATTAGTCCGGTTTTATATTATAAATATAGTGTTTTAAAATCTTTCTATGAATATGGTTTAAAAAATTAACTGTACAACATAGGTAGATTGGTTCTTTAGAACCGTATTTCAATTGTTTTTACTAACAAATTTATTCCACAATCAATTCTTATATTCAATGGAATTATTATTGCCTGAAAAACTAACGATTTGCAATATAATAAAACTGCATAGAAAATTATTAAATGCTATTATTATATGAACATAGAAATAAATTTTATATAAAATACATTTACGAACTACTGACAGTTGAAAATGGTATTCTATTCGTTTTACAGACACTTCTTGAATAAAGTATGTTCCTATAAGTTTGAACATTTAAAAAAAAACCTTTTTACCATTTTAATAAAGTGAAACTCTGTTTACAAATAAAAGTAATAATAGAAATTTTAGCTTAAAATACGGTACATACGTTATAATTTGATTTCGTAATAAATATACATAGTAGACTGTTAAAAAATTTAGTAAGCAATATTATTTTATACATTATTTAAAATGACATTTTAATTCAATTTAGTTGACTACATTATAAAAAATATTGATCAAACGTAATACGTCATATTAAAAACATGTAGGTACCTATCTATATTGAAAACACAGCTTTTATGAGAAAACTTCAAAGATTTATTAATTGCCACTTCTACTTTTTCCTACTAGATACTATCGCCAAAGAACAATGACGAATTAAAGTCTGATGTAGTTAAGCTTTGTATGAACACCTACCTATATAGAAAATGTAGGATTGATATAACTTGAAATTCTAACGTTAAGTGAATAATTTGACATTATCAATGGTGTTAAATAATTACTTACTTCACCGGTAAAATGTACCAAGTCAGCTTGAGTGAATCAAATTGCTATGTCGGATTCATCACGCGTAATATGTGTACTTAATTAGGAATCGAATGTTTTGGATCGTTAATTGTATTTAATAAGTAACGATGAGTTGGCTAGATGCAAATGCACACACACACACACACTAAAACGTTTATCAACTGGAATTGATATTTCTCTAAGGATTGAGAAGGTGATATACATTGATCTTCTATACCACTGTTCATAATTTATACGTCTCATGTTAACTGCAGTAGGTTGTGTGATCGTTCCTCAGGAGTAGTGATGTTACTAGGAGATGAGAGTTCAGAACCCTTTTACTAAGCTTTGACCTCATTTCCTCTCACTACAAAACAAAATAATATTTAAACAAAATATTTTTATATTTTATTTATTTATTTATTTATTATTTTTTTTTTTTTTTTTTTGTTATTCTAATATAACAAGTAAATAAATTTGTATTAGCAATCAATATTAAGAACCCGGTAAGAAAATATTAATGGATGAATTTCAGGAATTTTAATTATTTCATATATAATTAACTTTGGTGCATGGCTTATAACTGTAGAGTTGAACACTTAAAATCATAACGTTCAATCGCTGTAAAGCCAATACATTCTATAGACTTCAATTAAAATCTAAAACATCAGACAGTAAGGAGAAGGGGAGGGGTTAACCCCCATTTGAGCCAACTCAACCTAACTTGACGTATAATATTAATACCTATTACATTTTTTTTTTTTTAGTTGAATTGAATAGTGTTAGTACTATTGTAGATACGATTGTAAATACATACGAAATCTAAGACCAAACTTCCGAGGAAAGGAAGACGATTCACCCATCGCATCCTACTCTAATACTCCGCTATAGTATTTAATACAGCCATTGTGATTCTAATGTTGTACACTTAAACGATACCAAACATAAATAAATAGTATGCTATATACTATTACACTATATACATACGGCTCATCTTTGATTGTGCAAAAACAAATACGTTAGACGTGTGTGTTGACTTAACGGCATATCCTTTGAGTGCAGCGCACAAGTCATTTCACATTAATTTTTATACCTACCAACTATTAAAGTTGTTTTTATTGGATTTTTTTTTTTTTTTTTTTTTGATTTGGTATATTATGAATTAACCCAAATACAGAAAATTATTATTTATTTCTATCAAAATTAACGCAATGACGTTTCTATGAAAATAATGAATATTGTTTAACTTCATAGTATATACCTACTACAAAGTTCAATTAACAAAATAGTCTTTTTTCTTATTTGGTTTCAAAAACTTTACTATGGTATTATATTGAAAATCCAAAATATTTTTTAAAACGCTTTGTGCATTTTTTATTAATACCTAGGTATTTCTAAATTTTCTGAAAGTTAAAAATACATTCTCTATTGTATATCTTACATAGGTGAAAAATCTATTCTCAGCGAGTTATTTTTATATTTCCATTGAAATGATTAAGTATTATATACGAGGTTGAATAGTAATTTTATTACAAATATTGTTGTCAAACATTATGTTTTATATTTTTATTCTGTAAATTTGCGGAAAATTCTCTATAAGAAAAAAAAATAAATAAATATATAAAGTCTATTCAAATTATTTTCTTTTGATATCATTCCTAAAACTTTTCCTTTATTTTCGTCGAACACCTCTTCTGGCCTTGTATCAATTGCAAGATATCTTCTCAATACAATGGATACAAAATGATATGATGCCCGTTACAACGCAACCCTACGCCACCATGAATGATAATTGATAACATATTATATTGTAAGAGCAATATTGTATTTATATTTTGAGTGTACAATAGAATAATCGACGTCTCCATTAGTATTATCATATTATGATAAAATAAGGTATTTCGTTTTCAAAAAATCGTTAACAATGAAATAATCGTATATTATTATTTCTTATTATTATTCACTATTCACAAAATGGGCAGGTGGCGTGCCGCGTGTGGTTTTCAAGAAATTCAAAAAAATAATTTAGTAAATAATTTTGGTAATAATAATAATACTTATTATTTGTATATGATAATTCAGTTAAAACGCCAAGCCCCTTGTTGTTTATTATATTAGTGTATATATTATCCTTAATTTAAATATTAATACAGGAACAATATGCTATAATTATTTTTAAAAGAAGTAAATTCACTTTGTCTACTGTTACTAAAGGTGTGAGAAAACAACATTTAACTTCACATTCATTTCTGTGCACGTGTTCCTCGGCATTTTAAGTATATTATATTTTAAATTAATCAGTATAATTTTGTGGAAAAGATAATATACAAAAAAAAATACCTTTTGACCTTTACAGTATTATGTAATACGCTGTACGAACATTTAGTGACTATATGTCTATATATTGAATATTACACAATGCCATTTCTTTAAGAAAGACTATTTTTTGCTTTATACGATAGTACACGCTACTCACAAAAAACATCTTAAAGGAAACAAAGGTGAAAAATATAATTATTATAGTAGCACAAAATTAAATTATAAATAAATTACTATACGAAAATGATATACAGTGTACGCTGTACATTATATAGGTACCATACAATTTCTTAAACTTAATTTCAATTTATTTTTAATTGCAACAAAATAAGTTAATTACTACTGAACTGAATACATTTATTAATTGATTTATATAGTATAATATAAGTAATGATGGTAATAAATTGATTATTATTGGAAACTAGATTTTTTTTCCCCGTCAGCTCAAACTTTTACAGTGGACTTTTTTCTTGGCCTTTTTTTTTTTTTGCTTATCATTTATGGTAAAAGTATAAAGCTTAATGGCTTTTCTTTTGAAGACTGAATAATTCACAGGTCGTTATGGAAAAAAATAATAACAATATACAACACTTAACGCTTAACAGTATAATATTGTTCTGTTTCATTCAAGCCAATTTAATTGAAAATGTCAACATATATTTCCAATATCATGCCGTAAATAATAATTAGGCTATAGATATAATTTACAGTATAATATGTATCTTAATACGAAATACTTTTTTAAATATGCACGAATTTATTATCCAATTATTTTATATTCGAATCATATATAATTCGCGAGGTATTTGTGAAATCATCGTTTTCTCGAGAGAATGCAAATACGACAGTGAGAGTGCACATGTGAGAAAATCGCAAGTGTACGCTGGTTCGTACATAATATATTACATCACAATTTCCAATATGCGACGACTTTTGTGACAAATTATTTCGTATTAGTATAGAGTATAGTTATGTGTACCGAGTATAATAATGAAATGTATGGTTGTAACTTGTGTTTTGCGGTAACACACGCGCCAGAGGAAAACAGTAATTATCATCGGATGAATCTGGAAAAAAATCTTCTTTCCGTAAATTAGAATTTAACATATTTAACGGCACGTGCATAATGTGGTAGTGACGTAATATATATTCTGTCTATTAGACTGCAGCCGTACATACGTGGTGAGAAAGCTCGTATTATATATTTATGATTATGTACAGGCTTAGCACTTTTTTCGTAAAAGAATTCAGATTCATCTGGTCAGAATTGAGATCGTCGCAAATACGTATTAATATCTAGCTAATTAATGATAATAATAATAAAAAAAAAAAAATGCTATATAAAACAAATTTATTCATTAGAAATAATAAATCAACGAAAATAAATATCGATTATGCACACACTAAAATATAAAATGTTGGTCAGGACGTATTTTACTGTGACGTGGCCCGTGGTGGAAAAATCGTTCGATACAGCCGCGGCTCGACGTCACACTCAAACATTACATAATATTGTATTAGTAATGGTGCACAATAATAAGCATTTTACGTAATGTACACGTGCGACGCATATGTATAATGATATCCACTCAACTGTTCGATCGTCAATATTAATAGACGAAATCTTATATCGAACAAGAAATTATAACGATAAGAGCATAGGGAAAGCAAAGCAAACACCTAGTAACGTATATTTGTGTACCTATAGGTAAGAGACCTGTACGTTCTTCGACGTGGGTGAAAAAAATGTCTAATTTGCGCGTTATTTGTTCTCCAATCCGACTCTCACAAAATATTTCTATTATACACGACACGGATCCAAGTGACCGTATAGAAGTGCGCAAAAAAAAATGAAGCACCCCGATATTTGTTATAGTCCGCCAATATTGTTCACGCCGTCTGCTACGTACGACAAACTGTATAACTATAATATCATACCCACAAAAATTTGGATTTTCTTCTATTCTCTTATAGAATACAAATTCGATATACAGCGTCGTGAAATCCGGTCGTTTGTGGTTTTCCGCACCCCTCGATAAAATATTATGACAAACAAGGACTGGTCAAAATATCTTTTTATTCCGATTATATCGTTATTATTCGTTGAATTTATCACCAATACATTTCTATGTTTCCGCCCACACTCCAACACATATACGACAAGTGCAAAATATTAAATGTAGAATATACATAGTATACGTATTATCTTTATTAGCTACAGACAACATTTGAAGAGAACGTAGTCGCGTGAGATCGAGAAACGTGTTTTTTTGTAGACGTAAATGATCCTTGAGCACTGTTCGTTTTTCATATTCTTTGGATCCCCCTCCCCAAAAAGCATATGCTATTACAAATTAAATATAAACGCGAGCATTCACACCTACTACGCACAAACGTACACTTTACGAATTCCGTGTGACGAAGGTGCATTATGAGACACGGCAAACTGATAATATTATATACGTGCAATAAAGACTAAAATTATAATATCATTGCAATACGATACATGAAAATAATATATTTGAAAAGGTTATAAAAAAAAAAAAAATGTATAACATTGCGTGAAAAAAACTTTACATTTTTTAATATTTTTCGAGATAAAATATACATATAAAATAATGTAAAATAATAATATATATACTTACATCATACCGAAAAAGAAGACATATTATACTGCTCAAAAAAAAAAAACCATTGCGCGCCATTTTAAAATGAAAAATCTTTTTATTTCTTGCACCTCCGTAAAGGAATACCAACTAGACAGTAGATAGTGATCAATCGCCGCGATAGTATTTTCGGCTCGTTACGTGGTGCATAAAATATTTTTACATCATTTGTGTGAGATAAAAAAAAAACCACACAAACTCGCATAAAAAACCCCCGTGACCATCGATTAAAATTTAAAATACGTACCAATTTAACTATTTTTTACTCGTACTTTGAATTGTGAATGTTTGAATATCAAGAATTATTTCAACTTCAAGTATTTAATCGATTTTCTCCACACCATTAAATTTCAAATCTATAATTTCAATTTACCCATTAGTTTTTTTTTTTAAGTAATTTATATACGAAAACGTTACTATAACAAAAAGAGATCGTATACAATGATTTATTTACCTATGACTTAATTTATGTAATATGCCAAGCATTATAATTCAATGATACTTTAAATTATTTTAACCATGCAAATTAAGGTAGTTTTAAGAGCGTTTATAGAATACCAAAAGATTAATATTAATTATTTATTAACATTACCGGCTACACTCAACAGTTCTAAAAGGTTTCGTCCTATTCACATTGAGCTTTTGAGAATGAACAGCAGTTTGCAAGTAATGCGTTTAAATTAAACCAATTATGTACCTACTATAAGTAATAATACAGTAATAATTACTATAAGGTATCAACCATTTCGAAACAATACGTTGTTTCGATGTGTTTATATCTATAGTGTAATATAATAAATGATGGACACTGTTTAAATTGGTGTCATACATATTTAATAATACTTTTAAACATATATTATTTCCTTTGTTGTCCTTTCATATTGGCCGAAAAGTATTATTTCGTTTTGACAAATAATAATGTTTATAATATTTCATTAAATAGGTATTTAAGCTTATCCTTGTAATATTTTATTGTTGTAATAGTTATAAAATATATTATACAAAATACTATAAACATACTAACCAAAAGTTATTTTTTCTTTACTCATTAAGAATTGATACTATTTATATATAAAAAAAAAAAATAACTATCATTTACAATGATCAATTAAAAAACAAAAATTATGATCAGCTAGTTACCTATCTATATTGTTTAGGTTCAGACTAAATATTAAAATTTTTCTACCGAAATATGACTAAGTATATTCCACCGTATAAAAATACTTAGAATGAAATTTAATAGACAATCAAAGAAATTAATAACATCAAAGCATAAAAATATAAGAATAAAAAAAATATATGTACATTTAAACATTTCTAACATTATTGAAATAAAATAAAGAGAACGATACAAGTAAAATCGGTTGTCGTCATCCTCTGCCGTAAATTTGACCTAAATCCATGTTAATTTCGTACTTCTGATGTTTGGAAACCGATTATTATTTAGTAACAAAATCCATCGTAGAATATTAAACTTTTAAACTAAAAATGACATTCACTTTTTATGGTATTTATTTACGGGTTTTCATTAATAAATTTGGATTAAACAGTTCAAAAAATATTAATAAGTAGGTCCTATATTGATTATTTATTTAGAAATGAAATATAAATGTATTTTAATTGACTTTTTGACCTTTTCAATCAAAATAATTATAATAAAATAATTGAAACTTTGATAAAGGATTCATATACTCGTAATACGTATCACTAATTCACTATGATTAGATAAATAAATATAACATATTAGTATTGTATTAAAACGATATAATGATAAATGGATAATATACAAATATATCTTTAGACCAACTGCTTTGAAATTTATAGGTACACATATTGTATTTCCAATACTTTCTTCGCTGAACTAAGTATCAAATTATTATTTTTTTTAATAAGAATCTAATTAATAATATCAAATTTAAATTAATAAATCTTAAAATTCATTTTTTTATATATATAAAAATTGTTCAAATTGAGAGTTTCGAATACATTTTTCAGTTATATATACAAAAAAAATTAATAACTTGCATGTGAAATATTTATAAAATAATTTTCATAGATAATTGAACGGCGTATTCAAAATTAATACTGAATGTAAACGATATTGTAAAAAATAAAAGTTCGTATGGTATAGTAAATATAGGTGGTATAAGAGAAAAGTAGTTTTCGTGAAAATTGTGCACGCAGCCTTTTTCACCTCGGCACAGTAATTTAATAGTAGGTACCTGTATAGTGTGTATGCATATTAAAATGTATAGTGAAGTTCCCACAATGCTTAAATAAAAACTTTAAAAGTTCACAATACACACATATTTACACACGTAAAATACGCACATTGTATAAACGAGTACACACTGAGCTGAAAGGTTCTAGGACTGCATCCAATTTATTTTGTCCAACAGACGTCAACGTTGACATACCAGTTAAATAAAATCTTATTAATTTTTAAATAGTTTATGAACTTACATATTTTAATTACAAGTGTATATTACCTATGATTCTGAGGAATGAGGATTACCGTCAAACGTGTAACTTATATAATATTATATTGTTTTACTTCTCATTATTGTGTAAAAAAAATTGTAAAAATACCTACTTTGACACCTACAGAATAGGTGTTTTATAACATAACTAAATGTATTTTTCGTATTAATATCAATAAATAATATATGAAAATAATATTTCAAATACATATAGTTTTACCTACGTATCGTAGCAAATGTGAAGTAGATAGATAGACCGTTTGATAATAATACTCATTACACAGTATTTTTGATTGGTATCGTATGTAGTAGCAACGGTAATCAACTCCCTCAAACTTTTCAATCGTTCGTCGTATTATTTAATACATCTCAAATCAAGTATTAAACTAATGACAATTACATTTTTGAGTTTAGCACATAATTCCGTAATGCTTTTGGTTTTCCTATGTTTTGAGTGTATGTTAGTATGAGGGCATTATTATATAGTTATTAATTGAATCGACTGAACAATTCAGACAGCGTATCACTAAAAAAGCATGGTGGTATTATCCCTACGACATAATCATAAAACATTTCAGCCGCATAAAAATGTATTTTCAAGTGCGCATCTAGCTTTGTCTCTTTTGTAGTATTCATTATTTTTATCAGTATCCTCCCCCTATCCCCGCCCGTATTAAAACCCCGATACGTGCTTGTGTCATCAAAAAATAATTGTTTGTTCGCACTACTTTGAATCTACCACCTAGATGATAGATATATTCATAACATTGCCAAAATAATTCGTTTACTTAATAAACAAAAGCTCTTTCATAACAATCAACTAATTGTTAATACATTGATCGAAAAAGATAAAACCTTAATTTTATGTTTTATTCGATTATTAAAATAGACGAATGAGTAAAAAATATTTCATGTTTTCATCTTCCGCGAATCGTTAAATAAGTTTTTATGAATTTTTTATTATTTATATATAGCACTAAAATATCGTAACAATTATGCACTGACTTACATATTATCAATATAATAACATGAAACATGGATTATTTTTTTTTTCAATATTATTTCTATATATATATATCATTAAGTCATTTATACACAAAATGTCAAAATAATAAAATTACCAAGTTAAAGATAACTCAAAAAGTTAATGAGTTACTTTAATTTATAAAAGTTTTTAATAATTCTATTTTTCCAGGGATATGGAGTTACTTAATCAGCTATTTAATTTTATAATCATGTTAAGTAAAAATTTTTCAATATAAAAGCATAGATTCAATATACTTCGATTTTTTAAATTATTATTTTTATAAAAAAAAAATGGAAATAATTATTATAATGTTATATATTATACTATAGTCTATAAAGTATAAACACCAAACAGTAGACTATCAGTGTTCATAATTTTTAGATTTCAATGGGGATCAAAACAAATAAAAATAAGATATAAATACAAATTTGTATACATTTTTATAGAAAATTTCAATCTCACCAAAACATATTAATATGAAACAGCATCTTAAAAATAATATTATAGGTATATAACAACCCAGCATGACTTTTAAAAGTCCGTTTGTGCTATGGTTTCATAAAATTTAACCTAAATAATTAATAATTCCTGTTGATAGAATAGGATTTTATCGTTATATGTCATCTTCCTTTCAGTCTGTTAATATTTCTACCAATTATTACTCTTAAACATGCATTATTATGTTTATAATTTACTATACTTACATTGTTTATTATTTATTCTTTAAAATTTAATTATTATACTTTGTCATGTAGGTACTGAAAATAATCATTTTAAAAAAATACACTACATTTTAAATTTAAATTACAGTTTTCTATATCAACTTATTACAAACTAAATTAGTTAGCCCAATCTTGTAAAATGTATTTATTTTTTTAGCAAATTTACCAAACATATTTTACAATAGGTAATTAAAACTATACATTTTAATACTTTGTTTCACAGTATTATAATGTTTAGTATTAAAACATGCAACATAAAACATATAATACGAAATCACAGCGAAAAAAAATAAAATAAAAAATGTTTACTTCTGCATTACTACTTTTGAGATTAAACACCGTTTATTATAGTTAATTAAATAAAAAATATCTTACAATAAGTACCTAATAGTTTACTAAAATTTCTTGAGTAAAACTATATAGGTACCTATCTCATAATAATATAGGTACACTATACCGTCTGTACTCAATATGAAACGCAATTTTGTTGCTTTTAAATTAATAAACCGTTTTGAAATGTGGAAAATAGCCCGTAAGTATCCAAACATGAATGGAAAAAAAAATATTAAAAACAAATAGGCACATCGTATAATAATAAACTCAATACGTTTTTACCAGTTCTATTACGGCTTGTCGTTTACCCAATAAAAATGCATGTAATATTTATAAACGAGCAGAAAAGTGATGGTCTTAAATTAAAGAAATATGAATACATGGTTTTAGAGCACTATGAATTAATAATTAGTTATTATTATTATCGTTTAGCATGCCCCGCAAACCAAAACTGCCTACCCACTATGCACATAGACACGTCTGTGTACAAACAAAACGAAAAGCTATTAAACATCAATGCCCCGGCGAACAAACACTGGAAGTGGGATTCATATTTAATTCAAGACTCAATTTTCCGTTATTTCCCCCTTTAACCCCATACTCTAAACTGTTAGGAATGTATTATCTTTATTGACACCATCGACTCGGCTGAGAACTCCGTAGAAAGATGTACCCTGCTGATGAAAAAAAAATAGAAGAAAAAAAACCGCTATGTATAGCTCACACTGTATATTATGACAAACCACTAAACATTCTCGTATACATTATTAATATACCGTATACATGCATAGGTATCTATACAAAAAGAATATTAAACATAAATAAATATTAAGTAACACGCCATTAGCCTAAATAATTAAAACGAAACTGAAGAGAAAAAAATGTATATAAGAACCTATACATTCAAAAAATTCGTTTTAAACTTTTAAATAACGTATTCTATAGCAGTAGTCGCGTTTGTTGTATGGTATAACAATTTTGTTAACAATGTTACCCAATTTCAGTATTCGTATTTATCTTACGTACTAGAATCCTTGCAGATGAAAATAGGATACAATATATTAAAAAGCAATAAACTCCCATTGAAAATGATGGTATAAATCTATTATGATAGCAAAGCCACGCAACTCTCATAAGAATCTTTTTTCTCCGATTTCTTTTATATAAAAAAATAGATTTACCAAACTTTAAAATATAGTTTCAAATTCTGTAATAACAACTACCCTTATAATAAAATTCTTCATTTGTCCAAATATGGAATTTTATAGCGCTTAAAGATCAACAATGCATATTGGCTGGTTATTACATTTTTACCAAGTTTGAGTGTCACTAAAAATTCTGAATATTTATTATTTTATGAATTAAGAAAGCAACGAATATTTATTTTATTATGAAGTATTTGTTATAAATATTGAGGTAAAAAATAATAATAAAAATAAAGTAGAAATAATATATCAACAAATCATTGCTATATAAAAAAGATTTAACAATTTATTAAAATCCAATAACGTAAATAACTCAATGTTTAAATGTGTTAATAATAATAAAGATTAAAATTAATTTATTTTTTCGTACGTATATATTTTAAGAAAACAAACAAATAAAAATAGTTTACTTATTGAATATGACCTGAATCCATAGAAAAATTTTCCAATCAAATCAAGAATTTAAAAAATCACAACATTTAAAACTTCACTGATTTCTATTAAAAAAATGTTTTTAACTTACTATGATATGGTGTTTTTGAGATATTCAAATTCTGGTAAATCCCTTTGCGAACATTATAAATAACTAATGCGTAATGTACTAATGTATTAGTTATTTATATAAAAATAAACTGTAATTAAAAAATTATTCTATAGGTATCACTTAACAATAAAAAATATACATAATATTGTAATATGAAAAAAATATAATTTACATAGATGGTACCTATTTTAATTAATTTTATTTTAATAGCATAATTGATAAAAAAAAAAAAAACATATGCATTGAGTATTGACCCTCATATTGTATAATAGTAACTAGAACATAACCTTAAAATTTAACTAAACAACTCAGACGTGAATAAAATTTATAAGTTAAATAAGTCAAGATGGCAACTATATTGGAGTTTTCGACCCAGATTTATTGGCGTCACAATAAAATTTACACCTATTTTAAATTTAGTATTAAATCAATAACAACAAAAATTGTACATAATGTACAAAAATATTTTATAATAAGATTTGATATTTTAATTTAAGCATCAATTTTAAAACGTATTTATTTTTTATGGTCCATAAATTGCATGGATCAATCACTACAGAATGCACCGTACTGAAAACTTATAAAGTTCAAACAATAATAATATAACTTTTCCATAGTATATAAACAAAAATACATTAGCCACGTTATTTTGAACTAAACCTAATTTATTTGTTTCAATAGTTTCATTGATATCAATTTTTATTTTTATTATTAAAGCATGAGTAAATTTGAATGCATTCAAGATATTTTAAATACTACAGTGTATAATTGAACACTTTACACACAATTATTAATTAATTATAAATAGTGAAATATCGTTAGGTGTATATTATCATAGTATAATATGGTTAATATTTATTTTTTATAGGGTTCATAATAAATCTAAAAAAAAAATTATCACAGTTCTAACTGTCTCAAATTGGAAGTTCTAAAGAATACATTAAAAAATAAATGATTTTACAAAAATTTACGTAAATGAATATTGAAAACTGAATCAAACACGAAAAAAGTTTATATACAAAATTAATAAATTAAAAACTAATCAGCCCGACAAAAAATAACGATAATAATAATTTTATCGTAAAATAAAATTATAATATATTAAACACAAAATAAAATGAGTTGTTAACAGATATTATAAAATGTTAAAAACTTTAAATATTGGTTCGTACCTACTTGTTAATACTTATATCATATTATAATCTGGCTATCGTATTCACAGTGTATACACTCTAAACTCAATAATAAATATCAACAAAAAAATTCAAACGGCATTACTGCGTTAATATTATAATAGGTATTATACCTATACCTATACGTACATAATACGTATAATATTAAAGTATTAAACCATGCATATCATATATTTTTATGTTTATACATTGCAATATCCGTTTTACTGAACATCGAATGTCATTTTTAGCAGAAATTGAGTTGGGGTTCGTTTTAGGACTCGACGACTCTCGATCAGTCATGCAGAATAATGCATCCCTAGGAAGTTCGCCGGCGTAATAAACCTATATATGATAATAATATACTAATATTTTTCCCGTCTGAGATAGACGATGTTTATAAACCGTTCGTTTTTAAACCGTCTTGAACCGCGCGACTATATCGACCAAGCTATGCTCATATTTTCGTTAATTTCAAAAGAATCAGCTAAATTACTACCCCGTCTCCATACAAAATAACAATACTGACTACTAAAACGTCTTATTTCCATGCACAGGATATCAAATCAAACCGATAAGGAACAACGGTCGTCACGTCGGTACGAGAACCGACGACATTCGTTTTCGGAGAAATGCTGCGATCGACTACACCGCTACTACAACTATACGACCTGACCATGCCTGATCCGTGTCCGTTGGCTAGGAAAACCGAGGCTAATAAGTATGAACATCGAACATTATATCCGGTCGGCAACATATACCGTGGGGACCAGAATACTATAATATAATATATATAAATGATCTATTACTGTTGTCATCGTTATTGTTATTCAACGCGGGTTGTTATCGTCGGCGATGTATACGGAGAGTATAATTCCCCCCCTTCCCCCCGGGGTTGCCAAGATTTTCGACCGGATATTATTATATTAAGCGTTTCGATGTTTGAATGAAAATCTCAATAATAATATTTCCATATTTATATTACGGCCACGATTTTTGTGTTCCACCGATCGGGTCATCGAATACAAAATTCATAAAGACCGCCGGGGTCCGATTCTTTATGCCGATCTCCGCCTATGATGATGATTTACCAGTTTAATATGATGATGTATATTATACGCATGTGAATGTTGGCGCCAGCGCCTACAGGCTTTTCCATTGTTATGCGCCAACAGTAGTTTGACGTGCGCTGACATTTGCAATGTGTAGCTGTGACCGAAGCTCCTTGAAATCGTTCAAAAAATAAAAAAATGTTTAAAAACCGCGATAGACGCTGCTACTTTTGACCACAGATAGTAATAGTGACTTCGGAAATGGGGAAAAAAAATGTTTGCTTTTCCCGCACACTGATTAACGATATTGTTTTTATAATATTCGCTGTCGCGCGTTTAGAATTCATTTTTATTTTACACCGTATTTTTATAAATTCTAGTATTGCGAACAATAATTAATAACATAATACAATTCCACAAGCACACATACCACACTATAATAATAATAATAATAATAATATGTAACACGTGGAGGTTGTTGTATTGTGTCTATATAGTTGGAAACTCCGTATGGAGTGTGATGACGTAATCAGTGAAGCACAATACATTTTTTTTTATGACTGGCGTACTACATGTATCCATCTGTTCGCTGCAACCGTCACAAATAACGGAAACCGTTTAGGACATATTTTATTGGCTATGACAGGTCCGGCAACTGGAATAATTTAGTTCCGACGTGTCCCCGGAGCTTATAAAGTACATAATATATAGATACGTACGATTGAACGAATTTCGCATATAGGTATACAAAATCAATAACAATTCATACACGTTTTTATTGCGATAAAAATAGTATTATATTATTATAAATCCACTTTAAAGTTTGAAGTAAAAAATATATATAATAATAACACCGTCATTATTATTATTTTTTTTTTTTTGTTAGTACTACTCGATAAATTCATTATCCATTTGATACTATGTATAGCTGTTCGAACGTAAAAAACTATATTTAAATAATCGGCCAATTTACAATTTCCGTGTTTTGCGTATTTCATTGTGATCGTTATGATATCATCATAGTCTGCCCATAATTTTAATTGTTTGGGCTTTTATTCGAAATTATTCAATAAACGTACCTATACATATCCCTTCATATTTAAATTCGTATAAGTAATATATAAACGTTTATTACGGCTTACAGGATGTCTCACACGTAACCGTTAAGGATGTACAATTCAAACGCCAACGATTTTCACTCTTTTAAGTGTGAGTTGTGATATGATTGAGTGCAGTACGAGAATCAAATAAGAACATACATAAGGAACAGTGAAATTATGTAATGTCTATAATTTTAATGTACTACTAAAGCTGAATGCGATTGAATACGATTTTAGGTAAGGTAATATTTTAAATATTTTTTACTTAGGTATATAGTTATATAAAATAATAATAATATTTTTATTAATATTATTCATTCGATATTATTTTACTTAAGATAAAAGGAGGATACTCAAAAAGTCGCTCGTTATTTGACGATGTATATCTATTAATACACACGTGTATAAGATTTTAAATAGGTGTTTATAATTTATAATTAATATAATCACGATTATATTATTTGCGTCAGCGTCATCGAAAAAAATAATTATCAAAATAATACATGAGACGACGTCTGTTGGGCTTAAAACAAGAAATCTGCCGTGCCCGCTAATGTCGTTACTATTCGGTTTCTATATAAATGCGCAATACTGTAGACCTCTTTTCTATATAAATTGTAAATTCCGATGAAAATATAATAATAATTAATTATTCCTTTGGCGTATATATTTATATTAATTATTATTATTCATAAAATATAATGAAAACGACAGAAAACTTTGAGGGATGGTCGTGGTAAACGAAACACGACTATTCGCGCGGCAGTGTTGCTGAAAAGTTTTTCGTCGTGGACGCTCGGAACAATATCATCTAATAATAATAAAATACGCATTTTAGTTTAATTTAGAAAACTCTTTCTTAAACTCGCCCAAACTTATATATATATACTGATATATTATACAAATAATAATTATACAGTGTGTCTGTCTCACCATGTTTGTCATCCCGCCTACTATGTATAAATATTACCTATACGGTAAAACTTCATAACCATTTGAATACCTAATATAAATTAATAATTCAATCCTTAAAATATTTACATAAATTAGTCTGAATTTTTAAGTAACAGGAAAAGTAAAAGAAAAATAATATTTTATTATTTTTAATTTAAATAAACCTAAAACAAAATACTTCGATAACGTTGTCGACGTTTTCAAAAATATCCGTGTTGATTTAATAACTAGAAATTTAAGAAATATTACAATTCTACCTTATATTCAAAATGCCATGTAGAACTGAGCTGTCTTTTGACTCGAGATTCATATCTTCATAATTTAATGATTGGTCGATTCACAGATTCAGCGCATTTTTTCTCTTGTGGTATTTTACTTTTACAACAAAACTAAATATAAATAAATTAAATCAGTTCTTATTTTCAATTTTTATTCGATTTATTTATAACATTTTTCATTTACCGCCTTCACCCTCAAAATATGCATAATATAAACTGTGAATTTCATGATTGGATAGCACAATTTTTAAACCTGAAATGCATATAATATAAACCTATAAATAAATTAGTTACATACAGTACTTATACTTATAATTATGATAACTATACGATATTTATGCGATACGTTATAGTTCGCAGATGGATCAAACTGTTGTCAACGGTTCGATCGCGGCGGCCGTCGGCAACGGCACTGCCGGCGGCATTCCAGGATTGGAGTCTGACACCAACTGGACTACAGCGGTGGTGGCGCATGTGGACCTAACTCCGGTGCTGTCGCCGTTCGAGTCCTGGCAGAAAGTCCTCATCGTCCTGGTCATCGGCATATGCATGGTCCTCACCATTACCGGCAACATACTGGTGCTGGTGTCGTTCATCGTGGACCGGACCATCCGTCAGCCGAGCAACTACTTCATCGCATCGCTGGCCGCCACGGACATGTTGATCGGTAAGGCAATAGTGATCATGTGAGATCTGAAAAATCCAAAAACGCGTCGACGCGAGCACCTCCCCCACCCCGACTCGGTTACGGACGCAGCCGCCAAGAACCTACAATATACCCAATCTAAATCCCGTCGCATACTGCAATGATTCATACAATTAAATAGGATAGCCTCGAAATCTCATACCGATAATTCTATATAGTGTGGACTATGTAAATGTTATACTTCACGGTATAGGGAGCGCAAATATCCGAAAGTACGATTGTGATATGCCTATTATTACGCAGCGTCAATCGGGACACGATGATTTCGTCTAGCGGTTTAAATTACATTTGCAGGAGAGAAGAAACTTATGTATTATCGCGTCGCAAAGGCGTGTGTACTTGTATACAGCTGCAGTGAAGAATACACGAGACGATTTTTTCCCTTCCTCTTAAACACATTTCAATGGGCAAATTGCTAGGCTTTATTGAATGAGATGAGATGTGTCTCAATGTATACATACATATTACCTATAGTACGAGTATATTATACAGTTTTCTGTTTTTAGATTTTATTTGAAATAGGACTTATCTCCTGTTAAAACTACTGTTCAGCGTGATAACGATATAAAATAAAATAAAACACAAATATCTTTATTGTAGACTGACCCTCTTTCCGAGTTATTTTTTCAACTATAAGTCGAATAGTATAAGATTTTGATTTTTATAATACATTTTCACTATGTTTTGAAACTGATGTTGAAAATCAAAAAAAAAAAAAGACTGCAGGAAAAAATTTAAATTTTAAACCACTGTAAAATATATTAATTATTCCGGTTATTAAGTTAAAATCATTAATTAATTTACCTTAAACTGTTGTGATAAGTGAATAATTTATATTAAGGACCAAAATTTATGATGATTCGTGACCATTGGCATTTAAAGAGACTAATAAACATTCAAACAATTCATTTTTATTAGATTACAATTAAAAAAAAAATAATTGGATGACATGTTTTAACTGGAGTAAATTAATTTCCACAAAATAAAAAATGTTATTCAAGAAAAACTAAAATATTTTTATTTTTATTTAATCTTATCTCACATTATTTTGTTTAGCAGCCATTAAAGATAACAACGCGTAAAACGACATCTGACACATAGGGACTATATGCATATACAGGTACATTTTAATTAAAACCATACTTAATGGTAAACGGTAAAAGCTGGTTTGTTTGGAAAAAAATAAAATAAATGACAACCACCCAAATCCTACAACGATGAATCACTGATTACTTCCGACTTCACGTTTTTAGTAGGTACCTATAGCGATCGATTGTTAGGTGAAATTGCATTCATTACTATTGATCGCGTGTCAAAATATTGTTCAAAATCTATAAATTGACACACATATCGCTATATTTACATCAAAATCGTTTATACTCATCGAAAGCTCGGATACAATTACGAGTGACGCGTGTCAAAGCATTATGGAATCTGAACACGAGGTAACATAAAATGTTTATCATACGTAGCCCCAATAGTCTCGTTTTCTTTTTGAACCATTGAAATAAACACTATAAACTTTTCTTTCTATTTTGACTTTTATTCACCTTGACCTACGTCAATACTAGTAGTATACACTATACACTATGACATTTTATCACTTGCATAAAATATGATTATTATCAGTGTTATCACATGCACTAAAATGTAAATGTGATCAATTGTATACGACCTTGGTCCTTGGTGTATTTTACTTTTGTTCGTAAATAAAAGGAAATATAAAAAATTATAAGGATCTAACTGAAATTATAATAACAAAAAAAACCTTAATATATAAGTTCTATTTTATTCGTAGTGGTCAAAAAATAAATTTGATGCAAATAAATGGTTAAAATATGATATAATTAATTTTTTTTATACCTACTAGTCAACCATAATTATTAACTTTGTTTATTCTTAGAATTATATAATTATTCTAGCATACATAATATGTGCACCTACCTATGCATAAATTATTATCGTTAATTAAATATACGTTTCTTATCAAAGAAATGCGTATTCAATATTTTAGCAAAATAAATAAGTCGACTATTTTTTATAAATAAGCTTTGTACTATTTTTGTCAGACTTACAGAAAGTATACCACTACTAGGTTTCGCCAGAATAATTTAAATTCGCTTTTTCGTTAACAGGTACTATAATTATTAAGTACTCCGTTCGGCACATGTATAATAATTATAGTTCCTTTTATAGTTCAAGAAATTCAGATCAGAAAATATTTAAATAACGAGTTGAAAAAACCACATGCAAGAACGCAAAATAATTTTCAACAATACACACCTAACTCCATAAAACCCGTTATCAGCACAATAATTTACCTTTTCACGTGCTAACGTAAAAATAACTATACTATAATGACAATAAATTGACATGCCTTACACGGAATATAAAAATTTATCCTTGCAGGTAATTGTCTCAAAAGGTTTAAAATATTACATATTTTTTTTATGAAACTCAAGGTTGAAAAAGTAAATTTTTCCTAACAAATATAAAATAATTATAAACAATGGAAATCCAAAAATATAAAAGTCAATACATTATCAAAAAATCTAATAACTTATTTTTTGCGTTCTTGCAAGCTATACATAGAGAATGATCGTATTCTTACAATAGTGAGTAGAGTTAAATTAGGTATAGAATTGAATAGTAAAGAATACCGAGAACAGCCTAACGAAAACTTTCTCGCGAACTTTCTATAATCACACCACCACAATGATTTCATTGATCTTTTAAGTTTTATTTTACTAAATTAAACGTTAACATCGCTTTCTTATTTCATTTCACACCCATCTCATCGATATTTTATTTACTTTATTTTGATCATTTTAATAATTGAACCACATTTCGAAGTGACAAATATTTAAATCCCATGCAGACTCCAGAGTATACAGTTATTATTTTCAACATCAATATTATTTAAGTTAATATTTAAATGGATTATACACGCTTCGGAAATGTGTTTTATGAGTGGTAACGACTAAAGGTACATAGTGATTAAGTACCTATACAATTTTGTGTTTTATTACCCATGAAATTATTAAAGAATATTATATAATTTATTTATACTTTGATGCTCTGGCATCTACTCTTTACAAATTATTATGAACTGTGAACACTTATTATTATTAAATGTACCCGTACCAAAATTATACACAAAATATAATGTAAACGATTGGTATACTGTGTTAAAACTATATTATTTTCATAAAAAAATAAAACAAAAAAGTAACGCATACTGGTGTATGTTTAGCCACAAATTCGAAACCACTTGATCTTTTGTTCAACGTCAAAATATTTTTAAACGCGGTCGTTTATAAAATTCCAAACAAAGACATCGAAATTAAACTCATTAAAAAGATAAACAAAAGAAACAAAACGATACGACTGCAGCCCCGATTTCAAAATACTCTTTATCCGACATGCTAATGTAACTATATTATTTTTATCTCAAACGATACACCGTACTACACTTGCTTTGAAAAACGATTAACATTAGCTATTATAATACTCTAATATTAATAAACCATCGCGATAACATTTATTGACTCTTAAAAAGAAGTCTATAACTCAACACCTCCTGTACAAAGAATAACGTAACTCGATTTTTATCATTTTCAGAAGAGCAGTTTAAAGTTTAACGTAACTCGAGTTACGTCTTTTTCCTTCGGAAAAATGTAACAAACTTTACCGAAAAATAATGTTATTGGTAATATTTCCAATTAAAAACGGACGTAACTCTAGATACGCGCCTTCGCGCCTTGTTCACTGGTAAACACAACACAAGGACTTTATAATTGATTTTATTTACCTCCAGTTTGGCAGAGTAGAGTTAATTCAGTGCTTGTCGGAAATAAAGAGAAAAAACGCTAACAGATATCCAAATAAACCGAAAAATGAAAAAAAAAAATTGAGTTACGTCCTTCTTCGTGTGGGCTGTTAATGGGGATAACTAATCAAATAATCGGTAGGGTTTTGTTTAGAATCATTATTATCTTAATATTACATAAAACAGTAACCAAAATAGAATATTATAATAGTATAAGATACTTACCAACCACGAAAATCAAAACGTCGCCTATACAGGTATTTCCAAAACGCGACGTTTTCGGTAACAAAAAAAAAAAAAAAAAAGCACCTAATTAAAGTCAGCTGATGACAAATAAAAAGATATAATTGAACACGTACCTTATATATGCGTTGAGCGAATCGGCCTGAATACGATCTGAAGAGTATTTGAACCATATAATCTAACATTGACTAAATCGATTTTTTTTGTCTGTGTTTACCACGAACAGGTACGGTGTCGATGCCGTTTTACTGCGTGTACATACTGCAAGGCTACTGGGACCTGGGACCGTTGCTGTGCGACCTGTGGCTGTCGGTCGACTACACCGTGTGCCTGGTGTCGCAGTACACGGTGCTGCTGATCACGGTCGACCGGTTCTGTTCCGTGAAGATCGCCGCCCGGTACCGGGGCTGGCGGACCAAGGACAAGGTCATGTGGATGGTGGTGCTCACGTGGATCATCCCGGCGCTGTTGTTCTTCACCAGCATATTCGGCTGGGAACACTTTGTCGGCTACCGGGACCTGTTGCCGGGCCAGTGCGCCGTACAGTTCCTCAAGGATCCCGTGTTCAACACGGCGCTGATCATCGGCTACTTCTGGACCACGCTCATCGTGCTGTTCGTGCTATACGGCGGCATCTACAAGGTGGCGTACGAGATGCAAAAGAAGAGCGAGGCGAAACAGCGCAAGATGCAGTCGATGGTGGCGCTGAGCGCGGGCACCGTGTCCGGTATGGCCGGTCACGCGGCCGGCATCGGCATGTCCAAGACTCAGAGCACTCTGCTCGTGCAGGACAAACCTCAGCAGCAGCAGCAGCAGCAACAGCAGCAACAGCAACAGCTACACCATCAAAACCAACAGCAGCAACACCAGCAACACCAGCAGCAGCAACACTATCAGAACCAACAGCAACAGCTGCAGCAACGACAGCAGGCCGAGGGCAAACCTGGTTTCGACGAGAACTCGGCGACGGCGGGTTGCAGGAACTCGGGACCGGACGACCGGAACTCAGCGGCCGTGGTGGTGGTGGATAAGGAGCGGTCGAGCAGTCCGGCGTTCGAATCGGACGAGGAGAGCACGACGGGCGAGAAACAGCAGCAGCAGATCAACTGGCCGCGCAAAAAATCCGTAGCCGAACTGATCGTCCAGTCGGCGCTCGTGCAGCGGTCCAACAGCGGCATACACCTATCGCCGTCCGACAATCTCATACCGTACTCGTCCGGTAACAACAACTGCAACCACGGTAGTCCGATCGTCCGGTCGTATTCAAACGCCGCCGTCGTCAACTGCAGTCAACCGCGACCCCAGACGCCGCCCGACACGCCTTCGCCGCCGCCCGACAGTCGGGTGGACGCGCTCGTCGGCATGGACACCAGCGAGCTGCACTTCATGGACGACAGTTCAATCGTCATCGGATCGCCGACGTTCGAGAGTCCGACCAACAGCACCAGTTCGATGAACGAGACCATGTCTTCGGCCCAGTGTTCTCCGGCCCACGGCGCCGCGGCCTCGTCGTCGCTGCTGCAGGCCGCGCTCATCCGGGCGGCCGCGGCCCAGCAGATGAGCCAGTCGTCCGCCGGCGGCCCCGTCGTCGCCAAGGTCAACACGGCCGTCGTCATGGACGGCGTCCGCCATCGCGGTTCCGCTTCGGCGGCCACCGGCACCGGTACCACGACCGTGGTCGTGGCGAGGCGCGGCGACCGAGGTGGTAACGACGACGACGACGGGTACGGCGACGACTACGGCGACGACGGCGATGCGGCCGCCACCGGTACCGGCGAAAAATCTTCGTCCGAGACGACCAAGAGTGGAGGCGGCGGTGGGGGTGGAGGCGGCAGCGACAAGCGAGAGGGCAGTTCCCGCGGCGACTTTGTCCGGACCATCGGCAAGCGGCTGAAGGTGAAACGGCCCAAGGTGTCGGGCCGGCAAAAGTCCAAGTCTGAGAACAGAGCGCGGAAAGCATTCCGGACCATATCGTTCATACTGGGCGCGTTCGTGGCCTGCTGGACGCCGTACCACGTCCTGGCGCTCATCGAGGGCTTCTGCTCCAACCCGCCGTGCACCAACGAGCGGCTGTTCCTGTTCTCGTACTTCCTCTGCTACGCCAACAGCCCCATCAACCCGTTCTGCTACGCGCTGGCCAACCACCAGTTCAAGAAGACGCTGACCAGGCTGATGAAGGGCGACTTCCATATATCATAGGCCCCGCCCACGTCCGCCGCGGTCAATACGCGAGCGCGTCACGTGTTCCTGCGACGTTTCTGTTCTTGAAAACGCGATTATACCTACGTATGGGTTTCCGGATCGACGCTCGATCGCCGGAAGTGGCACGGCGGCCCATCGGAAATAAACCCTAACCGCATTTAAGAGTCCGAACGGTTTTAGTTATTATAATTTTATCACGCGGGTATCTACTTTCGATGGACATCGTCTCCCCATAGACTTCGGGAACCCAATAACCTCGTGGGAGCACAATATAATATTATATTCTTACAATGATCATAACTTTATTTATTATAATAATACTGTAATATATACATATAAATATTATTATATACGTGATAGAAATGTTGTAAATATACTTTTAAAATATTATAGTGTCTTGATAAAAAAAAAAAAAATATGAAAAGAAAAGAAAAAAACCATCATAATTTATTGGCTTATACGTTAATCGATATAAATAACTAAAAATATGTGTAGTACACGTTCGGTTTAGCTTAGATTTTTATAGATCTTTTTATTATAATGACTTAAAGATTTATTCGTGTAAATAAATATTATGTGTTTTTGAACAGGGTAACATCAAAACTGTACTTTAAAATGTTTAATTATTATTCTTAAATCTATTGTTTCGTGTATACTATAATAAGTAATAACATATACATAAGACATAAGGTATAATAAAACAATGTGATATTTATAATTATTAGAATCATTGCGACAATATTTACCAATGTAGATTAATATTTCGTTTGATTATTATTGTAAAGCTTATCAAAAACGAATCCGGTTCACGGATTAAATGAGCCCTAATCTGTAAATGGAATTCGTTTTCATTAGATTTTAGCAACAAATCAGCTGTATTTTATATATAATTATCGTGTAATTAGTTTATTTTAGCCATTGTATAGATAATAATATAATAATTATATTATGTTATATTAATATAGTTGTGTGTAGGTACTGTCAAATAAATTAGTTATTCATATTTATTACAATAAACAATAGGGATTTTTAATTTATAACAATTGTTGTCTTTCATTGATCTATATATTATGCTAATCTTTTCAGATATTCTTACACGCGGAAACGAGTTTTATTGAGGTTTTGGTGATTGATACCGATTATTGTAAAATTTAAAATTGCAAAATTCAATCACAATAATATACCTATACAATTTTTATAATACATGCCTATTATAATTATGTAAGAACCTACTTAGAATTTAGTTTGGTCTTGTTCCTATATGCATATCACGTACAGTCCGTAAACACTACCTATCGATGAATACCTGAAATAATGAATCTACAAATTATCATCTAAACAGAAATGAATATTATGCAGGTATAACTACTTTAATTCAGTACAATAGTTCGATAACATAATATAGGTATTAACGAGGATAGAATTTCCACATCAATGCCATAGTTAGGAGTTAGGACTGAAATTTGGTGTTTAAGATTTATACATAATACATATCTACAACATACCTACATCAATCAGAACTATAAAGGCAGCAATATATGCAGCATACAATTTGTCGATAAATTTACAAAGAATATTAAATAGGTAATAAGTCATAAGTACTTTGAAACCTATTTAAAACAAAATAATGTATATAAAATTAGGTAGGTATGTAGTTAGGTAATGATGATTTTATTATTTTAAGAAATAAGTAGATACCCATAACTTTTATCCCTATATTGTTATGCGAATATTGCGAATATAACTTATGATATAGACAATGCGGGATGTATCGACGTATCGTATAGTGCTATAGCCTATACTTGATGAATATTCGCTCAAGATTAAAATAAAAGGTGGAGTTCTAAACAAAAAATGTAATAAATAAATGCACATAAACTATTTCTAATTTAAAACTTAACTTGAAAACCAGCGTGTAAATTAACAACTTTATAAATGGAATTTTAAAATCATTTCTTTAGTTACCTATTTATTTTTTAGTACACCTTTTATTGTTCAAGAAGGAGTGAAATGTATGAAATTCATACTCAATTACCCGCATAGGTACCTATTTAAAATTAGGATAGTTTTTTTAAACAAAGTTACATTTTTTTGAGTTCTTGGATAAATTAAAAATATACATAAGAAAAAATATTTTAATTGCTTCTGCTTAAAACCATTGTTCTTCTGAAACAAATTTATATACCACAACAAAATAATACAAAATGTGCAATACAAAATAAAAATAAGGAATAACTTACAGTGTAGTAATAAAAAAAAGCAGATAACAGGGTACCACTCTACTGAACATTAGGTGCCGTGTGGTTCGTGCTCCGTGTGGATCAATATTATATATTATAGGAGTTAGGAGTATTAAATTTGAATCCAATGATAGGTATCATTTTATAAGAAAAACGATTCTGAACAAAGATGATTTGTCTAGGATATAATTTCCAGTGGTTGGTGAAAAATCTGATTTATATTTTAATAGCCTGAATACCTACAACAAAATTTAAGTTCTTTTATAGTTATTTTAAGCTAAACTTATGGAAAATCTTGTATTAAATTTTCAACTCTTAGCTACTTAAACAAAAAATTTTATGAATTATACCTACAAAATAATTTGCAAATATTCATGATTTTGACGAATTCTTGTCAATATTTGAACTTCAAATGCTAATAAAAAAAAAATTGTGCATATGTATTCTTATAATTTTTTAATCACTTTAAGAATAACTTATGAGGAACTTTGTATTAAATTTAAAATTGGTAGCCGAACTTTACGTATTATACATAAACATCCTAATTACTAGGTAATTTACTTAGTAATTTGAAGGAAAAAAGGCTATGTGACCATGTGGGCGACTGCCCTATTGCTCCCTCTTAAGAATGAATGCTAACCTTAAGGATGCTCCTAGTCCTGCCTATAGGTAACTAATAACCAGTATATAAAACGTATTTAATTCATATTCGGCGAATTTTAATTTCTACGGCTTGACAATTTTGGTATCTAAGGAACATGATGATTTTGGTACATTTATTATGTTTGTATAATTTCTTAAGTATTGAATACTTTTTTCATCATTCGTCGGCGAACTAGAAATGCCCCTGGAAAAAACCAAATTTTAATAATAAATAAAAAAAAAAATTTTCTTTATTCAATGCAAATTATTAATTGTTATACAATATTATTATTTATTATGTATTTTATCATTTATTTTGCTCATCATAGTGTATTATACAAGTCACATCACCCTTATAATATTACTATCATAGTCCATAGACATAGATAACTTATTGAATATGAAATAGCAGTCAAAAAATTGTCATTACTTGTCAATAACACATATGTCGCAATCTATTTTTATGATCATTAATCATAACATAAAAATAAAAAAAGGTTTAATGATATACAATAATACAATGAATAATTTATAAGTACCTTTTTATCTTAATAGTACCAGTATATTATCTACCACCAATAAGTTTTATAGTCTATCTAGGTATATTCTATACTATAAAATATCACCTGTAGCCGTAGGTATGAATACAAAATAAAAGAAGATGTCAACCATTTCAGCATTCACACTTTCCCACCACTTAATGATCCGCCACTGACCCATAAAATACCTAGTATCTAGAATTAAATGAGTATACTCATATACTATAATAATTAATATTGTACAAACAAATTGTAATAGATATGTTGAATTTTAAAATAATATATCCATTTATCTAATATCATTCGTCATAAACATTAACCATTAAAATGCTATCAGATATATAAATAATAGAAATTATAACTGTTATTCTTAATAAATTTCTTCTTCATTCTATACTTAAACTTTTTACTACTGGGGCATGGCATGGCGCAATGGACACACCAGTTATCTGACACTGGTGTTAAGCTAGCGATTCCATTGCTAGTTTCCAGATGAGTGACCATCTGGAAATTATAGGAACACACATACCTACCAATATGCCATGTCCTAACTAATCGTCAAGATAAATAATATTAACTTATACCTCTCCTAACATAAAATACTTCTTACTACTATATTTTAATCTTACAAAATAAATAAATAACCTGAACATATAATTTATTGTCTGCAGTTATAATTAGGACCCGGATTTATATGTTCTAATAACCTTAAAAATATGCATTTGTGCCCTTATTTTATACAAAATATATCCTCAAAAATAAAATTATGCAAAAATAATCTTGAATTTCATTGTTTATAAAATTATTTCATATTACAATTAATTTGCAATGGTGATTGGAGCCTACTAGACGTTATTGCACAAATTTTTGGCATTTTAAAAATAAATAAAATTTAATTAAAAAAAAATACGCTCATTCGGAACACGACAAACATGACTAAATATAGCTCACGAAACTTACTCAATAACAGGTTTCTATAGATAACTATTTCTATACCTAACAGAATTTTTATAATATACTAAAGTAGGTAACATATCAGATAGGATAAGGTTTCCTTCGTAAATTATATTGACTATAATTATTAATTAATATAACTGCGGCGCAAGAAAGTAATGAGAAAGCAGTTCTTACGACACAGTTGGTTCCAAGCTTGAAAAAAAAATTAATATAGCTACTATCAAACTGTCTATATGGCATATGTAAAGGCAAATCTTAAAATATAGAAAAACGCTGTACATGTCGAAAAAAGGTAAAATATGCAAAGCCAAAACTATGCAAAATAAAACTTAGTAGGTATTTCAGATCTGTTGACTATAGGTAGTCTATAACTTGTAGCTGATCTAGCTACTTTTTGGACTGTTTGAAAAAAATATACAAATGCATTTAAATCCGGGTTATAGTTATAATTATAGTCGATACAAACTGCAAGACATTCTATGACTAACTAGGCTAATTTTAAGAGTGGAGAAACAGAATAGTATACAATTAATTTTCTGGGTTCTCTTGAAGCCTTCGTATTACATTGCTTATATAATCTGAACTTTAAATGTTTATAAATTAATATCATTCTACTTTGGCCAATGACCAATGTAGACATATAGTCAAGGCCTTTTATTTATAATAACAAAAATAATAATAATAACATTAATAACATTCTATATTAATTTTTAAACCAGCATTTTTATAAAATATTCTGATTAATAAAATAAAAAAATTATTAACCTTAAAATTTACATTATAAAAACAGTATAAAATTAAGTATTTTATCATATTATTTAAAACAATATAGTTTTTTATTTTATCACAGAAATTAACAGAAAGTGAGAAATTGTACTGAACGTTACCAGTTAAATTAGTTGAATAAATGAAAACTTTTATAAAAAGTTATGCAATAAGTACTTTAAACAACAAAAAAATAACTTTATTTTCAAAAAAAATATAAATACATAGTATAATTAACTTTCTTTAAAATCATTTGATTCATGAGTGTATTTTTTTGTTTTAACAATTATGATAATAATGCTTACACATCAGTATGGAAGTAATGCATTACCATTATCATTATTACATTGTTCATTTGATTGTACAATTTCAGGGTCTTGTATAGTAGATGGTTGTACTTCTATTACTTTAGTTTTTGTACCTAAACAAATTAAAAAAAAATATATTATGAATGTGATGTAAATATATTTACATTTACTATTAAACATATGACATATTAACAGATATAAAAATAGATAAATTACTTGGAGAAAATATATTGCTTAGGCGCTTTGCTTTCTTTTTTAATTTTGACATAACTGTTTTATTTTTTATAACTGAAGTTTTATTAAAATCAACTTCAGGAGAACTATGCGATTCATTTTTATTGTCTTCACAAATAGAAACTTCAGAACACATTTGATTTTCAAACTTTTAATAAAAACAAAAAATATTAATTACATATATATTTTAGTAGGTAAGTATGTAATAAAAGTTATTAATACCTTTTCATGTAAACAATTATCCTGTTCTAAACTCTCATCCATCCCATCCACAAAACTATAATGATCTTCCAACCTTTTGTTAACTAAATCTTTAATTTCAAATTTTATTAAATCCATTAATGAGGCATTTTTAAATAATTCATTTACTCGAGTTTGACCAAGTATCAATACAATTTTTATACTGTTTACTAAGTCAGAAGACAACAAAGGCTCTGACAAATTTTCACAAACATTGTTATCATCAATATTCATACGAGCTTCCAGTCTTAATTTCTTTAATTCATAAAAATCTTTGTCTGAGCTTAAATTATCATTACATTGATAACCATCTAAATTTGTTTGATCTATGTCTGAAATATCCATACTACAGATTCCTTTATATTCATTCACAGGTATTACATCAATTCTCCGAGGTGGTCGTTTTGGAGAACACACAGGTGTTGATTTTTCAATTAAAATATTTGTCTGTATACATTTTGAGAATTTTTCAGATTTATTAATATCACACTGTTGATATTTATGATCTAAAACTGAAACATAATTTAAGATTTTGGATGTAATAATTAGATAATACCATATCATTATCATTATAATTAATAAACATGTCAGGGTTTCTTCACAGCAGTGGAAAACCCATAGCCATTATGGAAGAAGTTCAGAAGTTCTACTTCCACATCACCAAAATATTTAAAATTGATCAGATTAAATTATACTTAAAATAATAATATACATTTAAATTATAAAATTAATATATAAATATATATTTATATAAAATCAAAATATGAACTATTTGGAATTTAGACTTAGCCATTACTTGTTGTTATATATATAGTATAATCTGTTGAAATAAGTTGCATTTATAAAATGATCAGTTTAAAGAACTAAATAATAATCATAATTTGTTTTTAATTACAATTGGTATTATCTATAACCACAGCCAAAAGACTGTTACCCAATAAATTTTATAGGATACAAGGATATACTTTTAAGTTTTTGGGGCTCCGTGAGTTTTTTTAGCATCTAAAGTGCTCCACAAAAAAAAAAGTTTGACAACCGCTGTACTACAGCAACTCAATTTATGCTATACTAAGATATAGTTTAAATTGAAACAAACAAAATTTTAATGTTAAAGCTAATCTAACCAGTATTTATAAACTTTAATAAAATTAAATAAAATTAGAAAAAATATATAGTTACTAGTTTTAGATTTAGTAGAACTTAGAATTTTTTCATATTCATTTTTAAGAGTATTATAATTTTCTTCTAAGCTTTCATATTTTTGTTTCCAATACATTTCTTGTATCTGCATAGGGTTATCGCCTGGTTGAAGTACTAACTAAAAATAAAATTCAAATTTAATATTATTGACTCAAATACTCCAAATCTATGAACATCATAAATAACTTACATTGTATGATAATTTATTTTTATGAACAGAATTACAGTTCTTTAGGTCATGTTCATCAATGTACATTTGAGAATTCTAAAATCATAAAATATATTACTTCAATTTTAACCCGTCATAGCCCATAGGTATCGCTATGTTTTGTAATACAATTGACATTGTGTTAACGTCATGTTAACATTATCATTTTGTCAGTCTTGTAAATTATTTAATGAACTTAAAATAATGAAACAAAGATAAAAATGTTTATCTAGTTATATCCTAAAATTATTTGATTATTTCATATCAATTTTCATTAAAACTGTATGTATGAAAAATTAAAAACAAATAGTAAAAAATATATAACATAAAAATTAAACTAATCACCATCTCATAAAAAAACTTGTTTGTGTTATTGCATGTCGGACAATTAGTAAATGGAGTAGTTTAATTCTTCCAACTGAACGATACTGCAAAATTTGACTGATTATAATAATCACAAATAGATGTGTTCATATTAGTTTTGACTTTTGTTGTTATTTTAGTATAATATTATTAGAATAAGAGATATATGGAGTTACAAAACAATTTATTTTTATTTGGACAAGTGGTATCTATTATAAGTTTAATGTTAGCAAACACTAACACCAATACCAATGAAGGGTTAAATAAACACTTAATACAAATGGGTACAATCTTAAAATATACTATACTTTTAATTTATTCTCAAGAGTTAATGTAGTTTCTTTCAATTGAGTTTGTAATTGAAGGATTTCTGATTTTAAACTATCAACATATTCATCGTCTAGTGAATTTGTAAAAGTACATGAGTTAAGTTTATGTCGACGGAAACAATGATATTTCAAATAAGAATTATCCATGAACATCTTTCCACATAATTCACAAAGTGCCATTGAATTTACCTAAATAAATAGAAACTTAATTAGTATTTATAAGTATTAATAATTATTTTTTAATAATTTAATTAAAAGTTATTAATGTTAATCTTCTTAAAACTAAAACGATATACATACTTTTTCATTGAACTTAAAAGTTGAATGGTTTTTATAATGTAACAAAAAGTCTATTATCAATTGTGAAAGACGAAAAATTTTTTTAGACACACTCATTTTTTCAATATTGTAACTAAGAACACTGGCCACAAGCTTTGACAAACTCTTTACATCAGTGTTATCAACTATATCATTAATGACAAATTTTTCTACACAGGTCAATTCACAGAAAAAACAATATTATGATGTTATATAATATATATCTATATTGTGTGTATTGTATGAAAATTACCTAAATATTCCCAATCAACCGATCCATTATATTGATTGAATCGAAACCCAGTATTAGATGCTATACGTTCAAAATCTGAAGTCACAAGTCGCAAAAAATCATCCATAGTTAAGTTATTGATATAACGTTATACTTATAAGGTGGAATCTCGTTACCTATTAAAATTAAAAAACATCAAAATTTACATGATTGGTTAGTTGTATACGATAACACTAAAACAAGCAATCGTGAAATCGAATTACCTACTTAGTTACAAAGGTTTAAGGTAACAACGATTTGTATAATTGTGTAATTATAATTTAAAAACGAACAAATCGAATTCTGTAAAATAACTTTACTCATCGTGTTTTGGATTTCTGATCTCAACTTGCGGCTTATAAAAAGTCATTTTTTAAAAGAGTAACATTGTATAATGTATATTCTCCAACGTAATGAATCAGCCATAGATCATGATATAATAAACAATCCAACATCCAACAATAATTTATTGAGTTCGGTAAGAAAATTTAAAAGATTTTAAATTATTTAAAATTATTTTTATTTTAAGAAAATTTTAAATCAAACAATCGTTGTTATCAGTTTATCATTTACACTCAACAGTCAACGAGTAGCTAACGGATGATAACGTTAAAAATTAAAAAATGATTAAAAATTTGAAATGAGAAATACGGTGCCAAATGTTTGGTATGACTGTTATACCAAATTCTAAAATGCCTCCAATACACATGCTGTCATCCGGTTAAAAAAAAAAAATAGGCTCCTGAGGAGAGCGACTTACACTGAATTAAGACCAAAGTGCAAACCAGTTTCACAAAATATCCAATAGTCATTATAGAGATTTTATTGTTTGGGTCGCAACTCGCAGCGTCAGTCGATGAAGACGTATCACACAGCGTAGGAGCTTCAGTTTTTTTTTAATCGTTTTTACCATCTGTAAAGAAGATTTCAATTCGATTTCATACCGAATTCATCGGAAAAAGTAAGTGAATTTTATGCTGTATTGTTTACATTTATCAGCAGACCGAATGACTAGCATAACGTTTTCCGTTTTTTTATTTAATATTGTGTTTATATGTACATAATAATTTGGTCCGGTCAACGTTTTCGCGGTCACGACGGTGCTGTTTTTTTAATAATAACAATAAAAACCGGTTTAATATTAAGCAATATCTACATTTTGATGATATTAATAATAAAATGTACAAAAAATGTATATTTCGAATACCCAACCCAATTTTACCGGTTTTCAAAGCGCAATATTAAAAGATTTATCAGCCTAGGATATAATTTCCAGAGGTTAGTGAAAAAGGTGGTTTATGTTTTAATGACCTGAATACACCAAAATTTAAGTTCTTTTATAATTATTATAAACCAAACTTATGAATTATAGGTACTTATACCTACAAAATAATTTGCAAATACTGATAATTTTGACGAACTTTTGTCAATATTTGAACTTCAAATGCTAATAAAAAAAATTGTAGGTAGGTAATTATGTATTATTATAATTTATTTTTTAATCACTACAAGAATAACTTATATTATTACATTTTCAAGTATTTTGACTCGGCCAAAAAATTTTTATCGATATTTATAAAAAAAAAACTAAACGAAAACGAATATTTCAAATGTCTTTAAATAAGTGAAATATTTAAAAAATTAAATCATATAAAGAAAATGCTAATCTAAATAACTGGTGAAATTTTCAAGTATCTAGACTTATATTTTTTGAATTATAACAAATTTTTAATTTCGTTTTAAGATAAATCGTTATCGTTACGCGATTTCGTAAACATTTAAAATTCAAAAGCATATAACATTTTTCTTATTTGATGTTTCAAGTTTTCTCTATAACTATTTGGAGGAAAATCTATGGAAAACTTAGTGTTGAATTTTTTAACCTTAGATAAAAACACAAAAAAACTTATGATTTTTAAACTACAAAGTTACTAGCAAATTTTCGCGATTTTGAAAGATTTCTTAAAAATATGAACTATAAACGCTTATAAAAGAGCTTTTTATAAAAAAAAGCTTTTTTTAGCTACAATTAGAACAACTCATAAGGAACCTTGAATTAAATTTCCAAGTTTTTTTGGACGCCCAAAATTTTTTTATCAACACTTCAAAAAAAAATCATTAGAATAATCGAAAATTTCAGTTGTTTATAAATAGCTCAAAAAAATGTCAAAATATTTTGAAATTTTAACTATATATAGATAACTAGAATTAGGATTTTGATGACTTTTCATTTTTTTCCTTTGATTCTATACAATGAATTATCTTAGCTAAAAATTTGAATCATGCTCCCTTGATACAGATAATTCTAATTTTATTTTGCATTTTTTTGCTTTTTTATTCATTTTTAACTATAAATGAATTTTTTATTTTCTAACGTAATTTTTGTAGTTTTTGTACATGTAGGGAAATTTTTCTCGAATTTTAGATTTTAAAGAAAATTTATATTACATAAAAAAAAATCGTTTTAATATTATTATTTTTTTATTTATATTTTACTTTTTAATAATTTTAAATAATCCTTAAAATATAAATATATACTATTGTTTATTAATATTATAATTCATATTTTAAATTACTATCACACCCATACCTTTAATAAAAATTATTATTTTTAAATACATTTTTTATGTAATTGTAAATCAATTGTAAATGTTGAAAAAATTGTAAAACTAGTTACAATAAAAAAAAAAAAAAGTGGGTAAGAAGTGGGTACCGCTCTGCTGTACATAAGATGCCATATGGACCATTATTATATATTATAGGAGTGTTAAATTTGAATCCAATGATAGGTATCATTGTATACGAAAAACGATTGTGTACGGAGATGATTTGTCAGCCTAGAATATAATTTCCAGAGGTTAGTGAAAAAAGTGGTTTATGTTATAATGGCCTAAATACACCAAAATTTCTTTTATAATTAATGTAAGCTAAACTTATGAAAAATCCTGTATTAAATTTTCAACTCTTAGCTACTTATACAAAAAATTTTATGAATTATACATACAAAATAATTTGCAAATATTCATAATTTTGACAAATTTTTGTCAATATTTGAACTTCAAATGCTAATCAAATAAGATTGTGCATATGTATTCTTATAATTTTTTTAATCACTATAAGAATAACTTATGAGGAACTTTGTATTAAATTTTGAAGTATTTTGATAGAGCCAAAAGATTTTATCGACACTTAAAAAAACAATTTTCAGAAAAATTGAAAATTTCAGTTGTCTATAAATAGCTCAAAAAAAGTCAAAATATTTTGAAAATTTAATCACGTAAAGAAAACTCCAATCTAAATAACTGGTAAAATCTTCAAGTATCTACGAAATATAGTTTTTGAATAATAACAAATATTTAAAATCGTTTAAGGATAAATCGTTATCGTTACGCTATTTTGTAAAAATTTAAAATTCAAACGCACTTACAATTTTTCCTATAATGATGCTACGAGTTTTCTCTATAGCTACTTGAAGGAAAACTTATGGAAAACTTAGTGTTGTATTTTTAATCCTTAGTTATTAACATAAAAAATTTTATGATTTTTCAATTTTAAAATTACTTGCAAGTTTTCGCGTTTTCGACAGATTTCGTAAATATTTGAACTATAAACGCTTATAAAAAAAAATTGTGACTAACGATTTTTAATTTTTTTGAGCTACAATAAGAACAACTCATATGGAACCTTGTATTAAATTTTCAAAACTTTTTGGTCATCCAAAATTTTTGAAAATTTAACTGTATATAGATAACACTAACATAAACATTTGGTGAACATTTCAAATATTTACTGTGATTGTTTTATGAATTACAACCATATAAAAAAAATCGATTTGGTCAAAAACTGGTTTTACGTAAAAATTTCCGTTTTTTCTTAATTTTTTTTTTTTTGTTTTTCCCGGCGCTTTTGAAAACTATTGGGAAATTCAAAAATGACCTCTAGATTCATTTTGCTATCGGAAACCACCCCCAAAGTTTGAAATTGAAGCATTATTTTAACACTTTATCGTGTACGCACACACACAAAAAAAACACCACATAACATTGTAAAATCAATACATTCATTGAATCTAAAAAAATACATTTTTTCACCTATTTAATTAGATTTTTTAGATCATTTTTAAATCCAGTTTTTGAAGTTTTTAATTCATTTTAATGTGTGTTTTAGGTCATCAACATCCTAACTCTATAGATAACACTAATATAAACATTTGGTGAAAATTTCAAGTACTTACAGTGATTAGTTTTTTAGTTACCACCATATAAAAAAATTGATTTGGTCGAAAACTGATTTTGCATAAAAATTCCCGTTTTTCCGTCACTTTTTTTTTGGTTGGAAAATGTTTATTTTTGATCTCTATAATGCACCAAGGATATTGCCATCGGAAAATCACCCCCGAAGTTTGAAATTGAAACATTATTTTGACAAGTTATGTTGTGTACACCTTACAAAAAAAAAAAAAAACATCATTGTAAAACCAATACATACATCACTTCGATCAGAATCTAAAATTTTTTTTGCGAGGGTCTGAATATTAATTGAATAACTAAATTATATTATAGTCGTGAGTCTTGATGCATTATTAGGATTAGAAACGTTGGTGGTTTAATATGTTTATAACTTAAATTCCTATTATTTATTTTAATTGTTCACTTCTAGACAAGGCAGACCAAATTATAAATCCCTTTGATATAATGTAGAAATTCAGGAAGAAAGCTTAGGTTAATTTTTTATGTATTGTTATTTCAATTATCACACTAGGTATTTGTTAAGGATGTTTTTAAAGATACTTGGAATGCATTACAAAAAAAGAAGACTATGCAAAAGAATTATATACTAAGGGTAATAATATTATTTAATTTGAATCAAGTTTTAAAATTATAGACCTATTAGTTAATAGGTCTATGGTTAAAATTAAGAGGAATTTGGTTAGTAAGTTTATTTTGTAGGTAATATATTAGTTGATAAGGTAATACAAATTTTGAAGAAAAATGTTTAACTTGTTGATCATTAAATTCCAAATACATATTTCTTACATGATATTCTTAGCTTTTATCTAAGATTAACCTCAGAAGATTATTCTATGCGATTTATTTATTTACAGTACTCGAGTGTATTTAAACGCAGTCTATATTGAAAAAATATTGTTATTTAGATAGTTTGGTAAAATAAACAATTCTTCTATGTTTAAAAATTAGCAACTACCTACTTGATAACCATAGGCAAATTAATTAAATTTATTAAAAATGTTTAGTATATATTTTTAACTAATAAAAATGATTCAATTTTTTTATTTCATATTTGACTGCATAATTATCTTTAAATAAATTAGATTCCCCTTTTTAGAACATCAACATTCTAATCGATCAATCTATTAACCCTACTCTTAATATAATATAATTTATATCTAAAGAACAATTTTCATATGTAATTACAACTTTTTAATATATGTTCTCAATCTTATGAAAACAATATATTGAACCAAATCAAGTAAGATAATACAATTTTAATAAAATTGTATTAAGTAAAAATATTAATTCAGAGCTTTTGTATTAAAATATGCAAAGTGTAAATAATAGTAGGTATTAAATAAAAATACTGTTTTTTGTATTATTGCAAATACTACAGAAAATAGGTAATAGATATTACTATTTTTTTGTTACATTATGATTATTATTATTAGACTAATAAGATTTAGAATTTAATAAAAATTATGAAGATGTGAAAACCATAAATTTACAACTTAACTAATTAATAGGTGGACGTTGGGTCTCATAATAGTAGGAAAACAATTAAATTTTAACAAAATGTTGTAAATATTATTTATGCCTTATACATAATATATACATAATACATAACACAGCATACAAAAAAATTATGATATAAAGTAAATAGTAATGAAAAAAATGTTGCCCTTTTAGTCCTATAACATCAAAAATTTCATTTTGCTTGCTTAAACATTTTAATTGGATTTTTTTCAAGCCTTATTACATAAATATCTAGTCGGCAATTTGTCATTTATAAAAGTAGTAGTCTACTAGAGACTCGAATTTAAATTATAGTAGACTATTAATTTAGCAATTTAACTAACTTAAATATTTATATCATTATAATAATAATTGCTATTCTTTAAAAAGATTTATAATAACAAAATAAATTATTTAAAAAAAAAACTACAAATTGATTATAATCTAAAATTTTAACTTTAATTAATTACCCATAACTTTTTCCTACTTAAATAATTAAAAAACTGCATAGTTGTTTTAAAAATTATCTAAAAAAATAAGGATCATCATATTTATATATTTTCTATATGTAGTAAGTAATTTCCATTACCTTAATGTTAAATTATAATAAATCATTTGAACCATCTTAAATAAAAAATATCTTGCTATTATTAATCTAATATGTTATAACAGGATTTGTGATTCATAGCACTAAAATATGCGCTTATATATTATGACACAAATACAATTTTATATTTGAATTCTCCATACTATAAAACATATTTTTATATCGTTGCTATGTTTTACTGCATCTATGGTGGATATAGAAATGCTGTTAGTAAGTCTTGAACTCTGGTAATTATTAAATATACCTTTAGATAATATATAATAAATGTATTAAATATTATTCATTCTTCTTAATTAATAATATTTTAGTATATTTTCTAAATATTATAATATAATATTTTAATTTTACTAAATAGCATATACCTATTAGTAGTATAACCTTTGAAAATATGTATTTTGACCTACAAATATGACCTATGCCCTATGCCCTATTAATCTATAGAACATTTATTTAAATCTCTCTTTGTTTTAAAACATAAAATTAAATTCATAATTAAATATTAAATCATTGTTTAATATATTTATTATATTCCATGAACTTAATCAGTAAAATTATCATTTGAAATATTATTTTATATAGGTAACTATTATACAAAAATTATTTACATGTTTTATAACTCTAAACATGAAACAACACGTCATGTGTTAGATAATATGTTCTGAAATTATGTAATAAATAATTAATCATTTATTTTATTTCTTATTCAATGTAACTGTCATCTTCCAAACATCCATATAAATATAAGTCGTTTTATATTTTCTCACCTACTAATATTTATATAATATTAATCAAAACTATCATACCTATCACTTCTTTTTGATTCTAAGCAGAACAATAAATGTAATGGTTTTAAATTGTTGTGTTGTATTTTTGTCTAAAAACACTTTTAATAGGTATTAAAAAAATTCTTCAATTTTCTACTTCTATTTTTTATCCTGGTAGGAAAGCAAATCTAATTAGTACTTTAAAAAAGTCATAAGTAAAAAATATAAATATTTTTCCGAAGGGTATTATTAATATAATATTTAGGTAGTATAATATTAAGGGTATATTTTTCTCGTATTTTTCTTAATAATTTTAAAAAATAAAATAAAGAAAACAGAAATTTTACATAAAACTAGTTTCAACTTTAAAATATTCATTAACAAAAAATCATAAATGATTTCAATTTTTACTAAGTGTTTATGTAAATATTTTGTATCAATAGTATATTTTTCAAAATATTTTTGTTTTTTTTAAGCTATTTATTGACTCTTGTTTTTTTTTTCTTATATAATATAGTAGTTGATGAGATTAGCAGAAATGTTGTTCTGTTAAAAAGCTAGTTTAATACAAAGTTTCTTATAAGTTCCTGTTAAAGCAGTTTAAAATTATTAAAGATTCTTTCACTTACGCAATTAAATTTCCCATTTGGATAGAAATTGATATTTAAATCAAAAATAACAGTTTCAATTATTTTTTTATATCTATCCAACTCAAAAATATTTTTTTTTTATCGGGATTTTAAACTTAAACGTATATTATTATATTTATATACACTATTACATTTTCAAAATATTTAGATTAGTTCTATGCTATTGTCTACAATGGTTGACACCATAAACCTATTCATATATTTCTACATTAGATCTGTAATGACTCAGAAGTTCTTTTCCTTAATATAATTACTATTATAATAATGAAATACCTATTAATAATTCTCTGAGCTGTATTAATTTAGATAATGGAAGCTATAAAAATAAAAAATAAATATTTTAATAATTTAATAAATGAAATGTTTTGACCAAAAATTAATTTAACTTATTGCATTACTGATAGTTAAATAAACGATAGAATGACAAACTAGCTTTACTTAAAATCATTGTTTACATTCAGTGATTTATCATTGAATTACAATTTAAAATTTACATTTTCTATATTACTACTTTTTTTATTTTGCAAAATTTTCAATTTTTAGAATATAAATCAAACAATAAAAAACTTTTTATTCTACTTGTGATTATATAAGGAAAGGTATAAGGAAGTCTCTAATCTCTATTGAGGAAGTCTTCCATTGTTGTGTCAACAATATCTCAATTATAGGCACCTAAAAGAAAATAAATTTAAGTTATTTTTAACCCTCTTAGAGGATTTTTGGAAAAGGCAAATAATAAATTATAAAAACTAAGAACTTTGTGTGTTCTAATATTATACTAAAGTTCTATTAAGCTTATTTTGAATTACAGGCGAATCAGAAATATGTTCATAAAATACGAAGGAACATCAGCTTATAAGGCTGATTCAAAGCAAAAGAAAGTATTAAAAACTGTGAAGAAAGGTGCAGTTAAAGTATGGAAGTATTGCAAGTCTGCTGTAGTGAAATATTTCGATGACATGATGAAACAAGAATTTGTTATCGTTAAGAACGGCATTATATACAAGAAAGGTTGTGATCCCAGAGGTAAAGGTTACTATTATTGAAAAGTAATCGCTTATTATTTTTATAAAAAAACAACAACATGGTTCATTAGCCTTACTCAAATTGCTAAAGAAAATGTCTAAATTATCTGATTTTTTTTAATTATTCATTTCATTTTATTTTTTATTAGTATATTATGTAACATTAGAACTATGATTTTATTATGCTAGATAATATTTTTTAATGAGTAACATGGTACAAAATAATATTATATAAATTTTATTTTAGTTTTACTTTTAATATAACAGTTAATTATTTTATGCTTTAAAGATAGTGTTTTATATTTTATTCCAATATATTAATTATGATTTATAAACATAAAATTACAATATTAAAAGATAATATAATTTTTTTTTAAATATATAAATAGTATTCTTTCAAATTGTATGTCTGTATAACTGATAAATAATTTGCACGGAGTAAGTATGGTTAAACTTAAAAGTTGAATGTTTTTTTATAATATAATAAAAATTCAATTATGAGAATTTGATATGTGTTACTTAATTTAAAATAATTAGTAAATAATTACCTATCCTACCTAAATCTTTAATTTTAAAATATTCATGTTTCACGATTTAAAAAAAAAAAAAAAATAGTTGCCCAGCAGTATGGTAAGTGTTTAATATACTGGTCATTGAGTAGATCACTAATAAATCTATTTAAGTTTACTAAACAATATGGTAGATTGAATAATATTTGCCAAAAACAGATCACATATTATAATAATTACTAAAATATTTTCTCATACAATATTAATAGACATTATAAAATATAAATTTATAACTTTTATTCCAATTTTTACAAACAAAATAATTTACTTAAATTAAATAACCAACCAGACATATAAGATTTTAACTCGGATTTTAATGTATCAAGACATTTAAACCTAATTAATTAAACAAATTTTAACATTTTTCAATCTAAAGAAAAATAACTAAATTTATCAGATGATTTTCTTACTACAAATTTTTTTGAAATATAATTCTATCAACTCCTTTGGAAACTTAAGACTTTTCAGTGAAGTTGCACAAGATGTAATTACAACCAAACAGTTTTTATGATAACATTTAAAATATTGTTATGCTGCTGATCAATAATTTTATTTTAGAATATAATAACATAAGATTTTTATTTTTTATCTTTAAATAAGTGATATGTATTCCTGATGACTGATTATTATTATTTATGCATAATTAGTATTCTTCAAAAATCAACACAAAAATATGCAAAATACTTTAATAATAAATTATATTATATCAAACCTAAGCGTAGCTATCAATGATAATAAAATATTGTTAAATACTAAAAGCATTATTGATATATTATAATACTATTAATTTAATTTAAAAATCTTCATTGAAATTTATTCAAATGGTTGAATTTTTTTTGGCTGCTTTATTAATGTCAGTCAATTTTTTTCAAAGCAAATTTATGTATTTTAATCATGATTATTAATCTTCTTTGTCATTCAAGTCAATTTTTTTTATTTATTTTGATATTTAAATAAGGTCCAATTTTTACTCATAATAATAATACCATACAAGTTATTTTGGTAACAGATTGTGTTAGGTATATCGATTTTGTTGTTGAAATTATTGTTATAATACATAAATTTATAACCATGATTAGAATTTATAAAAAATAATTATTTCTAATCTTCATGGCACAACCTTTGCTTGAGTTATAGTCATCTATACAAAATTATTTTAGGTTTATATTCGCCCTCTATTAAGTCAATCTCTGTATAGAGTTAATTTGAATCAAAACATTCTTGAGTTGATGTATCTATTAAAATAATCTATTACTATATATAAATATTATATATAAAAATTACTCAGGTTTTAACTAAAATAAAAAAAAATAAAAGTACTCAGGTTGTAACTATAATAACAGTATTTATTAAGAAATTCAGTATAATAAATATTAAACAACAAAAAACACATTAAATTAGTGAATCAAATATTTTGAAGAAGCAAAAATAATGATCTAATATTACATGTCACTTAATTATTTTTCAAAAAATGCTTTAAATTTTCATAAGCAACATTAACCACACCCCAACTGATAAATGACCTTGTATAATTCATGTGCACTCCTCGATAAAAATATGATACTCTATTTCCACGTTCTTGATATATTTCGGTTGCTGCTTGTTTAATACTTTTAAATGGGCCACCCAAGTTGCTTTGCATGTGCACTTTGAGTACATTACATGGATAAAAAAGAGCACTGTTTAAAGCACCAATAAATGCCCCGGTCAGAAACTCTTTAAATAATTTATAGCCAGTCCACGCAGTAGAGGGTATCACAATATATGAATTGGCAGCTTCGCGCAATAAGAAAAAGGAAATATTAGAAGGCCCGTTACGTAACAAAATTGGTGTAAGACCGCGGTAAAATTCAGACACTGAATAATCAGTAGCAATAACTTTTATTGCATGTCGCATATTTATAAAATTTTTATTATAGCGGTTATTCTGAAGTATTGTTTGTACACGTTCAAATGGCGTCAACGTAGCTTCTGCTGTACCAGCTACCAATGCTGCAATGACTTTTGCTAATCTGGTGTTTAAGTTAGATTCCAAAAGTGGTTTTTGGATTGCGTCATAAGTGCCAAACATTAACGATGTAGAGATGGTCTTCTGAAATAATGGTGGGTAAATCCCTCGATAAAGAGTAGAAAACCCCTCATTCATAAGTTGAGAAGCTGCATTCCTTAGGCCTACACCATGTAGCATCTAAAATAAATTTAATTCAAACATATAAATGTAAATAATTTACACATATAAAAATCTAAACAATCTTTTTATGAATTAAAATTGTAAAAAAAAAAATAATAAAACAGGTAAAAACCATCCAAGCAAACCCAAATTATCATACTATTGTAAGACCAAAATATTGGAAACTGGTCAATAAGGAAACAAAATACAATATTGACATGTTAAAATTTAATTATAGAGAAATATATCCATGTAAAAACACAGATTATTTACTAATCTAAAATAGTAGGTACAAGGTTTAGATCTCGTACAGTTTCTTCTTTGGACAGTTTTTACTGAACAAACATAATTTATTAGTATATAATATTTACTTGGAACGATCAAATTTATCAAATCATCTATCAATTATTAAAGAAAAAAAAAAATAATTTAACAAATTCTTAAATTTTCAGTACAATATTTTATCCAAATACAATTTTTTTAAATTTCATATACTATAAGTAGAGTCCGGATTTTTATGCAAAACCATACAGTATGCTGTTTGATAAGAATAAGAAATGTTTGAGTATCATAACTTGTAGAAATTATCAAAAAAAATTTTTTTTATATTAATACATATTTCCACTGTTTTTGATTATATTAAAGAAAATATTTTTGAGCTTTTAACTTAATGCAACAACTTTGGGAATAAAATAAAGTATTTAAATCAAATGTAAAGTGTTAAAATTTTGTCTGGGGACATTAATATGACAATTCTTCAAGATTTATCTGTTAGTATCATAGGCACCAGGTTTTTTAAATGCCAATGGGGGCCGAATTTACTACTTATTAGCCCTAACTTTTGCCCTTCAAAATAATTTAAATATGTGGTTAAAGAGTAGACACAGGAAGTGGACTACTTATGTTTATATTTTTAACTGTCTCCTCTTAAATTTTGTTCTCAAATCACGGATATATTATTCTGTAAACATGGTTTGGTTAACTCAAATCTCAATCTTTTTAATGGGGGCTGAGCCCTGATCTCATCTTTTCAATGGGGGCTGCGGCCCCCTTGCATCCATGCAGTCGGCGCCTATGCTTAGTATGGCCACTGGGCTGAAAAACACTCCTATGATGTCTGTAAATGTTAGATCAGTTAAGCATTTACAGGCAATAATCACAGACTGCGTACTAACTTTACTCCAGAAAAGAAAATTTAAAACAATATCATATAATATATTATATTCCTTTAAAAATATTGTATAATAATAATTTTTTTTTATGTTAATGTATTGCATATAAAATAATTATAATTATATTTCAAGTTTAATTTAACAAAATAATATAAATAATTAGATATTAAGATGTTATTATTTAATTTTTTTTTTCCTTATTAATTATAGTTATGAAGTAATAAATTATGGTTAAATAAATTTAATACAATTAACTTTTTTTTTTTTTTAGAATAATTGGGAAATATTTCAACAATTTTTACTCTATATCAGCGCTTCTCAAACTGTGGTACGCGAAAGACTACATGGTGGTACACGTAAGGCAAAATGGTGGTAGAACGGAAAATTAAAAATAAATATTCGATTCTGATCTCATTGAAAATTTATTATTTGATTCATGTTTTATTTTAAAAAACTAATGAATAAAAACAATTATATTGTAGTACTTTACTGGCATATTATTTAGAATAAAAGTATTCAACTAAAAAGTAAAGTATTTAATTGTACAATTTGGATGGTTCTATTTTTATTCATTAGTGGTACGTGACTGATTAATAATACACCTAAGTGGTACGCAAAAACAAAAGTTTGAGAACCGCTGCTCTATATTAATATCATACTTCAAACATTTTAACAAAATATAAATCCGGACTCTAATACCTATAAGTAATTTTATTTATTTGAATAACATAATTTTTGATTTCTTAAACAAATTTTTTTATTTTAAAGACTTTGATAACTTTTAATAGTAAAATAAATGGTCAGTATTGAAAATATTTAAAAAAAATAATGTTGATCTTATACTAAAGTGTACAATGCATATACATCAAACAATAATAATAAATGTAATGTCTTTGAGTGCTAAAAAGATAAATATAAAATACAAGTCTTGATACATGTCCTCTACATCACACTTTTCTATGAATAATTATGGGTGTTGTACTATATATTTTTATATTTAATTAAAATATAAATTAATACATAAATGTAAAAGTATAATACATTTAATAATGATAATAGACATATATATACAAGAATCTACATACAGTAGATATGTACGTCTTTACATTTAAGGTGATTTAAAATATATGTAAGTCATTTTATCATATAAATTCATAGTAGGAAAAAATATTTAAAATAAAATTTTTTCGATTCAAAATCATAAAATGGTTAATAACTTTTATAATTCAAAATTCAAATAAGAATCTATAATGAAAATTTTTTTTTTGGAATACTTCAATCCATAGTAAGTGGAATAGTAGACAACCATTTTGAAGGATATCACAGTAAAATTGTACTCCGCTCATTTAAACTTTAAATACTTATAAAGTTATAACTCATAAATTACTCAACTTAATTTCAAATTTTTGTATTTAAGTACTGCAAAAAATAATGTTCATATTATGATTGTGAAAAAAAGTATTGATTCTTATTATTTTTAAAATTGAACTCAAAGCCCTTCCTAAATTATCGTAAAAAATATAAAAATTGCTTATCATCATTTTAGATATTTCTAAATAAAAACACTTTCATTTTAAACATTTTTCTCTGTTATGAATGTTTATAAAATAAAAAGCTGTATATTAATTTTAAATCACCCTATACAGAGTGTAACAGATAGAACTGACTTTTAGAATAACTTTTGTTCTTATTAATATTTTTAATTTTTTTTTTTTTTTTTTGTTTATTATTAAAAGACACTTGCGTTACACATACAATATAAAAAAAAAATTATTATTTTTTAATAGTAAAAATAAAAAAATTTAAATTTGATTAAATTTTTATTGAAAAAATTTAAAATAGCCAATTTGTAAATATAATTAAAAGAAAAATTTTGATGGTAAAAATATTTATCTAAATCAATTGGTTTATTTTTTAGAATTTTTTAAAATATCAATATTTTTTTGCTTAAAATGCTTAAATTAATTTGGAATGTTATAACTTCTTTCAAAATATTATTTATGGAAATTTCCTGAAATGAGTATATTTCTTAAATTATATAATTTTCACAATTTTTATTGTATGTTTAATTAGCATCATTTTTTTTTAGTTAGGTCTATCTGATACACCCTGTGTATATAAATAAATATTATCTAGTAAAACATTATTTAATAATTTATATTATATAGGCATCCAATCGTGTCACAATCAAATTCCAAATTCAAACAAAAATTACAAATTAAAATATGTAAGTAATAGATATTTTTAATATGTAGTAATATATAGTTTTTACAATTAAAAATAACTATTATTTTTATTATAAAAAAATAATTAATATAATATATTTATTCAGTACAACAATATAATTTGACGACTTTTAGATAACAATCAAATGGGCTGCAATTATTTTGCTAAATATAAAAGCAAAGATAGTGATGTACCATGTATTATCAACCATATACATTTTTAAAGTTCCCTATTAACTTTGTACATGTAAGATTGACAAAAAAACTGGGTCTTTGGTCTCTCAATGAACTCTAATCTCTAACATCTTATATGCAAGCCATTCATCAGAATATATTAAAATTAAATTTTAAATTATCATGTGTAATTAATGTCGATCTCTTTATTCAATATAAATAATTTTGCCTTTATAATATTAATTTTGACATTTCTACACATACCAAACACCAATGGCACAGTACATTTAGCCATAACTTATTAACTTCTATAAATAAAATCCAGTTTCTCTTCATCGCTCAAATTATCTACATCCAAATTTTTAATGGCAATATCAGCCCCTAATATTATACATGCATTATATTTCCATATTTATGTATTTATTCATATTTTAATTAAATAATATGTGATAGACCATGCACACATGACATGTAATAATTGTTGTAAATAGTAGACTGCATATGATAAAAATAATAAATTTAATTTATAAATTAAAATAGAAACAATATTTATACATAATATTATTATTTTTTTTTTAAATTTTATATATCATGTAAATTGCACATAAATGTATACCTAATAAGATTAAACAAAATATATTAAATCATAGAAAGTATTTAATTTTGTTTATTTAACTGTAAACTGTATACTATAATAACAAATTAACTACACATAAAATGGGGTTTTATTCCAATAATTAGTGCAAATTAAGTAAGTAAGCAAAATAAAAAAATAATTACATTAAAAGTAAAAAATAATAATTAAACAACATGCTCATTTGGACATAAACATTTCATGGGATAAAACAAACACATTAAGTATAATACAATAACTATAGTAAATTTAAAAATGTATTAATTTGTCTTTAATGCTTTCTGCAGATGAGTGTGCTGATGATCATTGCCACAGTGCAATTCTAAAAATAATCATTTTTTATAACATGAATAAAATATGAAAATATGGAATAAAAATTAATTATTATAATATGAATACACTACAAAATGTAGGTACACACTACAAAAAATTGAAAATTCTACCAATGATATGTAGAGACATTATAATATGTATTTATTTTTTTGCTATCTTTAAATTAATATCTTTTCAAACTTTAATAGTTTAATACTGGCATTTTAACTGGTAAAAAAAAATATACAGTAATAATAAGGGGTAAATTAAACTATAATATAAATTATTTTTACTAATTCATTTATCGAATTTCAAATATGTTTGAGGTAACAAAATGGTTTTAACTTTAAAAAAAAATTATACCAATCTGAATAATATATTAAGAGGAAGTGACACTCGCGTTTTTTAATGCCTCCGTCTCATAAGTGTTTGACATAACAAATCTATGTTAAGTAATTCATGTTTAGATTTGTTAATATAATATTAAAATGAATCGACCTACTATAAACTATATGTATATATGTAAGTTTCTTACAAAATATGAACTGTTAAGAGTAAATTTTCTATATTAAACACTTGTAAGACAGAGATAACAAATACGGTTAGCATTTTCTCATCAAAACATGTTCTCATTTAAAAAAAATTAAGTTTTTTGTATATTATTTTGAAAAAATTTAAGTCAGAGAAATTAATATCATACTAGTTTAGCTCATATTCTACAACCCAAATTTATAAAATAAAAAAAAATGTACTCGAGTTATAGTATTCCTAGAGCCGCTATTAGCTATTTCTATAGATAAGCAATATAATATGAATATTAAACATATTAACAATTATAATAATATATCATTAATGTTATCTATTAAATGTCATTAGTTAATAAAATAATTAATGTACTGTAAACCATGGGCGCCCATTGGGAGAGGCAAGATAGGGCACTTGCCCCCCCCCCCTAGACAAAAAATATTTAAAACTTGTATCTCAATAAATATTACCATAATATTATAATTATCTTTATAACCATACATTTGAGAATTTTTTTATTTTGACCCCCCCTAAAATGTTACTTATGGGCGCCCATACTGTAAACAAATGATATATAAATATAACTAACTCATCATTTTATTTTTTATTCTATACTTTTAAATTATCATATTTGAATATCTATTACACATACTTTGTGTTTAAATTACTATAATAATATTAACACAAAGAAATTTCAAACATTGGTAAAATATCCAAAATTATATTATAATTAATATTAAATAATATATGTATAATAAAATAAACTCTTCAAATAAAATGAAACTTGTCAAGTTAAATAGCTTGCTTTTAAATGTGTGGCACTGCTTTCAGAGATATAACACCAGATGCAGTATGTATGTCACTTGTAGCTGCCAGTGAGAAGTTTTTAGAAAATTTTGATAGTAGACAAGTTTCACTGTTCATACTTCATTGAATAATCAACAATAACATGCATAATAAATAATAACTTTAAAAGTAATATAAAGAAATTAAATTAAAATTAATAATATCAAAACTATGTACAAGAATAATTCCCATTATTGGGCAACCAGCAATGTCATGCAAAAATGTATTGAAAAATTGTAGCAAAAAAATTTAAACACTAATTACCGGCAAGAAGACACTACATAGTGAGTCAAACTATATTATTGGCACTTTATCATAATACAAGTAATTATAAATAATTGTAAGGCCTTTTAAACAAATGTTTTTTGTATTGTATAAAATATAGGTTACAACCTATCATAGTAGCTAAGAGGGACTTGAAAAGTCATATTAATAAAAAACTGTATACATTAAAATTTTTATCTTTGGATTTTGTTTTTAAAAAATCAAAAATATTCTCAACTGTAATATTATATGTACATTTTTAGTAGCTATTTATATGTAAATCATATTATATTTTTGCAATTTCAAGGTCTCAAAACAGTAATTGTTATCATTATAAGTACATTTAAAATGCACAATTTACATTGTTTTTGAAATCACAGTTTTACATTATTAAATAGATAAAAAAAAGAAATTCATTAATTTAAAAAACAATAATAGTATATAATATGTTAGTGGATGTTAATGTTATTAATCTACATTCTATATCACCATCTACTTGACAATATTATACATTTACAATTTTAGTTCTAATTATAATATACAAAAAGCTGAAAATATAATTTGTTTAAAAATGTATACCTGTCTGAATATGATTTTATTAATTGGGAAGGTAATGCCGACATTGATAATAGCAGCTCCGCAACCACAAACAAATTCTGAATATTCTTCTCGACTCAAATGCATAAAAAAGGCCATATCGTGTTAATGTTAATGTCAGCTTATTTTTAGTTCATATATCATCCTGGAACCGTACATTATGTATTATTATAATTTGTAATTAATCTACAAGGTTATGTATGAAATAAGTAAATAAAACCAATCTACATTCAAGAAACTAATAAACTATATAGTATCGTGTTTACCTATTTTTTGGTATATACAGATGTGCAGTAAACTCGTAAAAGGCCAAACTAGCAAATCAACGACTTCAACAAACAAAACATTAAATTTTTCTCAGCCAATATATTAATTAAAATTCTAAATTTATGAAATACTTGCGTGTCTTATCACGGGAGATGGGACACAAGAACATCAAGAATTCAAGAACGTAAGAACAATTTAATGATTCATGATAATACTTTACAACGTTATATTGTGAATTGTGATAATGATATCAGTAAAAGATATTTCAATCAAGATCTAAAAACAAATTAAAAAATAGTATTTAGTTCAGTAGCTATTAACTATATAATAAGTTTATTAAGTCTATAATAGTTTGTCGAGATATTACTGTAATTATAACTATTTATGACACTAGTTCTACGATATTTGAATTTGAAAATACATTCTTGAAAAGAATTAAAGTGGGACTTTATTTTGTAGTTTCTGGTAGCTCTGATTCATCGTTTCTTAAGTAAAAAAATTTAACCTGGCTGATATCACGAAGGAAGAACTGCCGTACACGAACGTCAGCAGCTGCATCATTATAATAAATAATATTATCAACTGTCAACATCAACAGTTACAATAAAATGAATGATACTCTAAAATAACTGGTTTAGTCACGCCAGTTGTCAAAATTAGATAAAGATAATAAAAATTATCTATTTCTGAAGGGCTCGTCTTGTACTGTTATCGTTCAGAAATTTAGATCAGTCATCAATATAAACAGTAAACACTCTACTAGTATTGATTATTGGCTTATTAAGAATTAATATTTAGCATTTTGAGGCGTTATCGGTGAGTCACGAATCATGAAAAGATATATTATTTAAGCTAAAAGTTTCACCAGAGATATTTAAAACAATATTCTAATGCCAAATCTTTTTTCAGTCTAAAATGGCGAATTTTTCGTCACCGATGCCGTCCAGAGAATTCTTATGGGATGTGTTTCAAAGGTAAGTAAACAATTTATTATATCAATAACATTTTAGGGTAAAATAATATTGCGACATAGGGTTGACAAAGACAGAAGTGGGTTCATCTCGTCTGATGAATTGCAAATGGCGCTTTCAAATGGAACTTGGACACCCTTCAATCCAGAAACTGTACGTCTTATGATAGGCATGTTTGATAAGCACAATCGAGGTACCGTATCTTTTGATGACTTTGGTGCTTTGTGGAAGTATGTAACTGATTGGCAATCATGTTTTCGATCATTCGACCGTGATGGTTCTGGAAATATAAACGTATCCGAACTCAAAGACGCTCTGTCGTCATTTGGTTATCGACTCGGTGAACAAATTGTTTCAGTTATGCTCAAGAGATTTGACCGATTTGGTCGTGGCACTATACTTTTTGATGATTTCATTCAATGCTGTGTTGTATTACATGTATGTATTATTAGTTTTATCAAACATCCACAAGTAAATTAACTCTATTTCAGTGTATTTTATTTTAATCATTGTATTCATTTGTATTTATAGACACTAACTGCTGCATTCCGTCAATTTGATACTGATCAAGATGGATATATTACTATTCATTATGAACAATTTTTAAACATGGTATTTGGTTTAAAAATTTAAACAAACTTTATTATTTATTGTATTTTTTTTTTTTTTTTGTCTCTGAAGACAACCAACATAAAGAATAATTTATAATTGATATAAAATATAATGTCTCAGTTTAATTATTACTTTATCCGTTTCTTCTTATGACACATAGGTTATTTTTAATACTGTCTTAATGTGATATTTTAAGCAATCAATGATTTTATTATTGTTATATACATGAATTAATAATTTTTCAAAATATATTTTCTACCTATCATTTTATTGTTTTATACAGTTACAATTGTATTGAAATAAACAAAAATAAATTTATAACAGATTTTATTTTTCAATGATTAATTTTAAAGAAAACATTTGTTAAAAAATTATGGCACGAATATAAAATACAGAAAAAATATGACAAAAATATCAATTTTTTAAGTTGAATTCACAAAAAAATAATTAATTTAACATTAAGTGTTTTGAAATAGACGTTGTTGATGACTTAAGATTATTCAATATGTTTGGAAACGTTTTGCAATAGAAGATCATTTGTATACTTAGCAAAAAGTGCTGTCAAAAGCGCTACTCCATAACCAGTTGCTCGTTCACCCTATTAAAAGAAGAAAAAAAATGTTATACAACATAAAATATTAATAAAATCAATTGGTTATCTACTTATTTTAGACTTCCACAAGTCAAACACATAATCAAATTTATAAATATTAAGCTATTATAATTCTGAATTATATTCAATTTTTCTTTTATGTAAGTACAACAATGCATTTCAAAATATTTAACATTTTACAAAGTCAAACATACAACTCAATACAAGTTATAACAATAAAACAATATAACTCCAATCATCAGATTTTTACAATATATAATTTCAAGATAGACTTTTAAAAAAAAGAAAACAATTTTAATAGAGCAAGTATACCAATTTATACATAATATGAACTATGAAGCCTAACTAAGATAGAGGTTCCTTTAAAATTAAAAAAAAAATTATGTATTAGACCTGACAGTGGCGTATTTAAGATTTTTCGGCCTATAGGCACTTTTGCCGCACAATTCGCCTCCTCCCCCCCGTCCTTTCTAAAATTATTGATTATAAAACATAATTAAAAAAACAATTTATTAAATTATAGACTATAGTGTGAATAATATAGTAGGTACATGTATCATAGATTGTAACTGTTTGCCTGTTTAATTTTGAGTGAACGATAAATTAGTTACATTTTATTTCAACAAATAACAAAAATACTTTTTATAATTTTGAAAAAAAAAAATCGTTAAAATTTGCTGTTCTCCAATGTTTCCGATATAGAACAGGTCTTTAGGACATGTGCATAAATACGCCTCTGTCCATAGATATGTGTCTAATATCTATAATCTATGATTGTAACTGATGTTACCAACAATCCAAACATTGTCAACCTATAAATAATAGCCAACATTCCGATTTCCAATAATTTTTGTTTAGCAATATAGCATTCTGCCGTTTTTATTATTTTATTCATGGCTTTCAAATTTTCAATGTTTTCATTGTTTTCAATTATTTCTCTTGATTTTTGAATTCTTGAGTTATTTTTTTGCATAAATTTTTTTGTTTCTTTAATGTTTAACCCTACAATGCATGTTTTTTTTTTTTTTTTGTTATATTATTATTAATTAAGGGGAAAATGCTTAAAAAAATAGAAAAAATAAATAAATACAAAATAAAATATATTTACAGTCATAGTAGTTTTTATCAAATCATTACCTAATACTAGAGACCAATAATTTCTAATATTAGATGTATTTACCAAACTCATAATTATAAGAATACCAATATATTTTTGTAAATCTTCATTATTCATTTTTAAGGGGGTATTAGAGTGTTGTTTTGTACACCATATTTATGTTTTACAACATATATGATCTAATAAATCAGAGGTAAAAAAATATTTAAATATCTGAAAGAGTATATCTAATTCAAGGATATCACTAGGTAAATCCATTTTCAAGCCCCCCCCCATTGTAAAATCCTGCGTACGCCAACGATTTAAATGTTTATTTAATGTATCATAAACCTATAAATGAACATTCATTATGAAAAAAAAAAAATCAATAGCAAATATTTTCTGATTACTACTCAAATGTTATAGTATATTTATGTAATTACTAATTTCTATCAAGTCCATAATTTTTAAAAAAAATAGTAAATAGATTAATTCTAACAACCTAACTTATAGATAATAATATTTGTATATTGATATTTTGTATCAATATCTAAATAGTTAAATATAAAGATAACAGTTACCCTTTTTTTTTTATTTTTTTTTTTATTAAGAAAGACAATTTACAATCTGTATACAATAATTACAATAAGCAAATAGGATAAAAAATAGAACAAAGTAGCATGAATATCATGATGAGGAAGAAACCCAATGGTAACACCTCCTTTGCTAATTTAATAAGTCTCTACACCATTTTCGCTTTAGTCTGTGTGGAGGGTTTTTTGGGAGGGTGAGGGAGGACATGTGTGATATTAAAGTATTGTTATGAGTGCTTAAATTTTAGTGGAAACGTTTATACATTGTTTTGGCTAGTTTAGTGGTAGTTAATATTTTTAAGTCTTTGAGTAAGGTAGAGTTTGAAACTAGAGTTACCTAAATTAATATTATATTCTTCAAAAATAATAAAATACTGTATTGGAGGATAATTATTGGACAAACTTTATATATGTATATATATATATTGATAATAATATAAAATAGCAAAAACATGATACTTTTTGGTCTAATGAGTCAAAAAAATTGACTGTATATAAATTATCATAAAACTGCGCTAATAAATTTTGAAAATACAAATTGACCTCATTCCTGCTTATTAAATGTAAAAGAATGCTTTTCAATGTTTAATATAATATGTAAATCGGGACTAACCTGTTTGAGTTAAATTATTGAGTCTATTAACCGTAATACTAATAACTAATAAGCGTGTACTATAATTATATTTACGTAATGAGAAGGCCCTGCAATGTCCACATGAATCCATTGATTAGTCGTATCAAAGCCAAGATGAGCAGCTATAAACAGTCCAGCACATGAAGAAGTAGCATTTGATCGATCCTAAAAAATATCAATTTAGTATTTCAGTTAATAAAAAATTAATGTTATCTTACAGCGACAGAATTTTTCATATCAGCTACAGATGATGAAAATTCACAAAAATGAAGTTCTGGACAGTAAACAATTGGAAATGTTAAATCGCCAGATATTAAGCCAGCAGCCACTACATTTTTTTCCCATTGTTCTGAGTTAGACATTACTGCAGCGTGATACTTCCCTGTGCTAATTGCCTAAAACACAATTTATTACTTCAATACTTAATTAAAAATTATTTTTAAACATACCTGTGCTCCAGTTAGTGTAGCCATGTCTAGTATAACTTTGGCATTAAGATCCCTAGATGCATACACTACACCATCTGATAAAACTAGACGTCCTTCAGCATCAGTATTATTTATTTCAACAGTTCTAAAAGTTAAATTTGTATTATGAAAATAATTAATTTCCAGTATTGTTGGATAATGCAGACACTAATAAAAAGCTAACCTTCCTGAATAAAGTGTATGTATGTCATCAGGTCGAGTTGAATCTGGTCCAACTGAATTTTCTGCCAAACAAAAAACAGCATGAAGATTTTGTTTAAAACTAGACTTCACTATAGCATGGAACGCTCCTAAAATAGCAGCTGCTCCAGCACAATCTCGTTTCATGCCAGGCATAGCGGTCTGAAAATATTAAATAAATAAATTTGAAATTATATATTTATTTTACACACAGTAAAAATATATTTACTTTTCCTTTGATACTAAGACCACCAGTATCATAAACAATTCCTTTGCCAACCCAAGCAATTGTTTCTGTGGCTCCGTGTGGGGTGTAAGATAATACAGCAAGAGCTGGACCTATAGAAGATGCTTTACCCACACCATATATTCCTCCTAGACCTTTTTTCTTCAACTCTTCGCCGCTAATTATTGTAGGATTAATATTCAAGTCAGCTCCTACATGTTTTATTTCCTAAAAGTTGTATCCGATATTAAAATTATCCAATGTATTCAGCCATTTTGTTTGACTTGCATCTAAGAAATGATTGACATTCATATCATTACACGGAGTATCAACAATACGTGCAGTCATTTTAATAGCATTCGCTATTCTTTCCAAAGTTGCAATTTCTTCTTTTTCCACCTTGTTATCACCATTGCTGTCGGGAATTATTAAAAACTCTACTGTAACCGTTACAGTAGACTTCTTCTGTTCTTTTAGTTTTCCAACATATATTTTAGTTTTACGGCAGTAGTCGTAGAACGCTCGAGCTGCAGCACAACCTGAGGCAAACATGTCTTTTCGCTCGCAAACAATCTTTAAAAATAATTTTTTTTTTTTTACATTACTTGATAATAAATAAAAGTGAATAAAACAAAACTAGTTATTGTACTATTGGTCACTAACCACAATGCATTCATTGTACCCAGCTGAATTCAAATTGATCAGTTTTGTAAGCATATGGGGTTGTGCTGATGAATTATGACGACTATGATTGTTGGAAATGGCTGCTAAAGTGGCAGTGTTGAGAAAAAGTGGACAAGTGTCTGTTGGACATGGATTTAGTACAGACAAAGCAGATTTGAAAGTCTAAAAAATAGAAAAACTGACATCAGTAAAAAAATATTTTTAAATATTTATCAAACTATATTCTCACCTGTTCATTAACCCGTGGTTCTAACTTACATTTGACAGCAGAATAAGATAAACTAGACAAATGTTTTTCTTGACCTACGATCAGTACTGGTACACTGATTGGATCGGTTTTACTTAAAGTGGCTGAAAACTTTACAGTGGTGCTAGCCATTATGTTGACTACCCACACACTAAAACAATGTAAAGTACCTAAATAAGTTTCACGTTTACTGGTACAATAAAAAATATCAAACACCACTACCTATTCGCTAATAGCAGACAAAAATATTATTTCTGGACACTGCATTCGCTATCTCGATCAACTGTGATCATCTAATCAGTTATCTCTTTTTTTATTTTTATGATTTTGATTCTTATTTTTTGATTTAAGAAAACAAAAAGCTTAAAAGATGAAAACTCAATAACAGAAAATAGACATAAATTCAAGGAACATCTGAACCAAGATCTAGTTTGAACTGTTTGAAGAACCAAATAAATAAGAAACAGTAGCTATATAGAATTCTTTGTAAATTTCAAGTATTTGATATTTCAACTTTCAAGTATTGACTATTGATCAGATGTTAGAAACGATAAATATTAAATATCATTCATCGGCTCATCGCTATCACAAATAAAAACAAGTTTTACTGACCTGCCGTAAAATATCACAAAGCTCAAGCTTCTAAGTACAAAACTACAAACTACAATTGGTCTGGATATTGGATTTACACTTTTACTTTTTACCACATAACTCGGTAGTCGGTACTCATTAATATAGTAATACTAGTAATAGTACCTTTGTACCTATCTAGACAATGACGAATGACTACGATACTTGTAATTCCCGTTTGAGTATATATAAAAAAAAGAGGGGGAATTACATATTATTATATTTTTTTATACACTTGCTTCAATATCAAGCATAGAGTATTAAACAATGACGATATCGATGGCAATTACTGTATTCCTGGTAAATGTACGTCTGTATCTAAATTAAATTTATAATGTTATAAATTATAGTAATTACAAGAATGTTCTAAATCCATGTTTTCTGGTAACCTACAGTCCCGATTTGTACCTATTATGTTAAACGATAATTAGGTAGGTACTCGAAAATATATATAGGTACCTTTTTTGGAAGGACGCGAGTTTAAGCAGTTTTTTATTCCGTTTGGATTGATTTTAAATCGTACCAAATGGTATTAATGTATTAAAAATGTATATGTGAATTCAAAGAATAAAAAAACGAACTAAAAATTATATTTTTTTTATAAGACGGATTGAACAATAGTTATATAAATTATCATATACATAGATATGTATAATATTAATTTTGTATTATGTCTATGGTTTAATCGATCTCTACAACTATTGTATAATAAATAACAGGTCTTATTTATGTATCAAGTTTCTGACGACATTATTGAATTTTTTTACGATTATTTTTTTTTTGAGTTGTTCTAATTAATACTCACCCGAGTATCCTGCCTTGCTCATATTATTTTTTATCTGCTGGTAGGAGGAGACAAGGAAATATTGTATTTAAATGTTATAGTTTTTCGTAGAGGCATTTGAATAATTTTATACTATTTTTCCTCGGTTATTTTATAAAAATAATATATGTATATTAATAATTTCAGTTAATTTTAGTTTACTTGGAACTCGGGCGAAGCCGGGGAATCGAGCCAGTAATAAATAGTAATAATCATTAATCAATAGAATTAGGTTTAAATGTTTAATATGAGAAAGTGATAAAAAGTTACCCACCGACGACTGACCTGGGTTGTAGTTAAAAAGCAAAAAATTAAAAATTAATTTAAAATATTGTATTCAATTCTCAGTGAAAAAATGAATGTAGTCACCAATTGATTTACAATAGGTAATGTGTTATTTTTTGGGCAGCAATCATTTAAAAAAAAAATGCAAAAATGTTTGAATTCAATCATTTATATTGAGAAAACTAATCTGCCTATATTTTTATTCCTGATGTGGTGGGTCTAAAGTAATATTCTCAGAACTCAAAAAACTGTAGAAACTGGATGAACCTTCACGCTCTGTTATTCGTGATTGTAAAAAAAAATTTAAAATGTTCAATTGCAAGTATGTAATAACTGGTTATCTTAGATTAGGTACCTACCCTTCTTGGTATGATTGGAAAATACAAATACCACGTGCATTCAAAAATTAAAATAACATGTTCAACTGTCTGTGAACAATTATGTCAACTTCTAGAAAATAAGAAGTAAAAAAAAGTCGAGACTAATAGTCTCCTCCACCTGGTGACACATTTTCATTGCATCGCATCGTACATTTCCCGCGTCTTGATAAAGTATTGAAGTTTTAATTTAAATTATTTATTGTCAATAATTATTATAGTTAAGTATACGGTATACGACAGGTGAGTAATTTAATGAATTTGTTGTAACCTTGGCCATTTCCAGGAAGAGTATGACAATAATAGTCGCTCCATACACCTGCCGATTACGGTCGCTTATTTAGAAAGTGACTTTTAGAACAAGTCTCTAATTGCCAATTGGCCAAACTGATTATCGTCTATTATTCATTTATCACTCATTTCCGAAATTTAATATTTTTAAACAAAAAATTGTTTCTTTTTTAAACAATAAAATAATGAAAAAGAATTATCGAGTTATATAATCTGAGAAAACGCTTTAAAAAAACAAGCAAACTCTCTCTTTTATTAAAAAAATTACAAATTTATTAGTATAATTCTATACAATAATAATTTTATAATTTATTGAAAATAAATGTTTCTTTGTATGTTTATAATCTTTATAGTGCCATAGTGACATAGTGTTATTATTTTTGATTGGTAATTTAGAATGAAAGATACTAATATTGAGTTATACCTAGAATGATATTATAATAAATTCAATTAATAATATGTAATAGAATGTAGGTGTATAATACATTCAATACTGTAATAATATAATATATTGTAATCATATATTTACTAATTGATCTTTTTTATCACACACAAGTTCAAAACAAAAACAATAAAAAAAAAAAAAATACAAACTCAGACTGTCAAGTCATTCATGATATTAATTAACTTATTATCTAAAATCTATAATAATAAAGTCAAATAATTTAATTAATTACAAAATAACAAATTGTTCTAACAGGTAAAGGGTTAAGTTATTATTATAGTAACTTGAACATTTTATGAGATACCTTAATCATTTTAAATTAATATTATATAGATACTATAGCTAATTAAAGAATACAATCAATTTAAATAAAAATAAGTACCAATTAAGGTTATTTAATATTAAATGTTTGCAATAAAATAATATAACAATAAATAATTAAATAACTGCCAATGTCTTATTCAGTATCACTATTTGTTAAATATTTTTGAATAGTATTTAAAGGTAAATTAGTCTATACATTTGAAAGTTGCCATTTTTAAGTTTTTTAAACTTTAATTCTATGAATACAATAATTTTTAAGAAATAAAAATAAAAAAATAATTGAATTAGTATAATAATTCTTAAAATTGTATATACTTTATCAATTTTATAAATTATGTTATTAATGATAATAACTTGTATATAAGTCAAGTATGAACAATTATATAAATAAAAAAATAATATTTTGTAAGTATGGCTACTCTGTAATGAGATTAAAAAAAATAATAATAACATTTAGTAACAACTATTCCATGAATGCTAATGCTGATTTAAGTAGTTAATAAAAATAATATATTATATTTAATGTTTCTTGTATGGTATTTTGAAACACATGATGTTAAAATGATCAGCCATTTGTTTCACCTAAAATAAGTAAGTTAAAAATCATAATGACTCTACATCATATAAATTATTTATAAAAATAATGTAAATTTACTTACTACACAGCCTCCATAATATATGTGTGTTAAAATGCTTATTAATGCCATAATATACATGCAGATTAATTCAATGGGAGGTAAGAAAACACTAAAAAGTATAGCCACAACCATAAATGACAACAAATTGTTGTGTGCTTCACAACGAGTTTTGCTCATTTGAGCCACAATTAAACGACACTGAAACAAAATATAAATAATTATCAATTGAAATGTGATGTACAAACACTCAGATACTACAATTTTATTTATATATAAATAATTGTTGATGTAGTTTGAACAATATAAATAGATACTGGATATTTTAAGAGATTTACAACTAAAAATGAAACAAAAACAAATTTTTTTCCAATGTACCATTGGTATTTAAAATAGGTAAAACATAAATAAATGTCAAGTATGTATAAATAAAATAGACTGAACTTTACCAAAAAATGTTTACAAATAAATAAAACTGTAATACATCAATATGTGATTAGCTCAACACATTGTATAATTTAAAGCTGATTAATATGTTTCACTCACACAAATATTTGAAAATATTGCTCCACTCATCATGAAAAAAATTCTTGGATCCCTTTCAAGAACATTTGTAGGAGATATTTTTACCCATATCAAGCATAAAGATACAAAGACAGTCAAAGGAATTAATGGTCGACTACCTTCTAAAATACTTAAATTTTTACCTGTTTTGTCCCTGTAACTTCTACAAAGGTAAAAAAAATAATAAAAATAAAGATATTAAAACACAATAATATAATATCAACAAATTCATAAAAAATAAGTTTTAACTACTTACACATAAATATTATAAATTGAAACTGGAATATTAGTAATGAATGTAGTAAAATAAAATGTTATTTCTGTGACATGTCCAAAGGAATAATTTCCTATCAAAGACATTTTCCATTTTTCAGGACCAAAAATAGCAGTAAGACCAAAGAAGAATACTAATCCCTGAAAATAATAATACATTTACTTTATTATATAAAATGAAAATATGTTACTTGTTGTAAGATAGTATAAATATAAAAATAGGATTTAAATTATAATATAGGTACAATTTAATTTTAATTTAAACGTACAACCATTGAAAAGTCATAACTCCATGGCAAATATAATACTCCAGTGTTATACTTTTCCCAATGAGCCAGATAAAAATTAATGAAAACCATTATACAGATATAATACATCCGTATTGGTTGAATAGTATTTGGATCATCACGCCCAAATATTGAATAAAGTGCAGTTGGGATAAAAACAGTTGTCCAGGAATCCAGACCGTGGTCAAACAGTTCACCAAGTGGACCACTTGTGCCTGTTCGTCTAGCTTGTTTACCATCAAGACCATCTTAAAAAAAAATTTTTAGATAATTATTATAGTTTTGATTATAATATTTAAAAAAAGTTAAGTATCCATACCAAGAGAATATGATATGAAAATAAATAAGGATACAACACCAAAAACCCATCTTGGTATTGGATCAGCTTTGTAGTTTATTCCAGATACATAGAAACCATAGTCATAATAAGCAAGAAGAAGTGAAGCTCCAACAGTAAAAAGAAAACCAACAAAAGTTAACAAATTAGGTGCAATCCATCTTGGTGTAATCTAAAATTTAAAAAAAGAAATTGATGAAAACAATAATTTTTAAGATTTATTTGATTGAGAATAATGAGAACACACAATAATTCAAATTATATAAAAAATAATTTAAGTATCAATAATACCTACTTTAATTAATGCGTTCCAAAATGGATGCATAACATAGGTACCCAATGGATTTGTATCGATGGCATTATACTGAAAAACAATTTTGTTAGTTAATTTAAATAAATATAAATTAAATCATCAAATACTTAACAAAAATTACATTATTTTTTAAATTAACAAAAACTAAAATACATAGTTATTTAATGAAAAATATTCAAGACAGTTTATTTGAGAGCAATAAATAAATGTAATTAAAAAATTGATATTTTAAATCATAGTGTAGAATATAGATACATATTAATAATTTAAACTAGTTGTAATTTAAATAAGGACAGTGACAGTAAGATATTTTTTATTACAATTTACAATTTCAAAATTATTAAATTTTTTTTTATTTCTTTAGACGTGCTAAATAATTGTTTTAAGATATATTAATAGTTTTACCAACTACCTTTTTATTATACTTATTAATCTATTACAACTACCTAACACATATTTAAAGTTAAAAATATATTATGCTATCAATATTGTTATTATTTAAATTTTAGGTATATCTATTTAAAAGGTAATGTTAGGAAAATATCTCTGAGAGGGTAGGAATAATTAATAAAAAAATTTAAGGACATATTATTAAAAATAAATTTAGATAGATTTATAATTTTTTTTTTTCAGCTTTAAAATACGTTGCTTACAATAATTAAAGAATAATATTCAGGCCAAGGTTAGTCTTAGTATAAAATACAAAGCATACAATACTATTTACAAAAGGAGTTTAAAATTAAATAAACGATTAATCGACAGTATAGTCATGTTAAATATATTTGAAATTTTTTATGCAACAAAATAGATAGTAAAATGATCTTTAATTAAAAAAAAAAAACTATTATAAATCATAATAGGATTGAGTATTAAACAATTTTCATTCATCATACATTTTATTCAATTACATTGGTGTATAACCAATTTACAAGAAAGTTTTCTTTAATAGGACAAGAAATTTTAAGTGTTTAAAATAATCATATCTTAATTAACAAATTATTTTTATTGCTATTGCTTTATGAATCACAAACAACTATTTTTCACGATTATGAACTATAATTATATCAAACTAAGATATATTATACCATATGGAAATATGGAATATGATAAGACTAATACTACTATTAACTAAATGAGCATGACATTAGTATATATTATGCAAGTATTTTAATTGAAAATGTGTCAAGAAGCACTTACTTTGTAATTGTCAAACCCATTGAGATGGTGCTTATTAAGATATAAGTTATCAAACACCATTGTGTAAACTTATAATAATAATTACAAATTTTGTAACCTAGTTATCAATAGTTTAAATAAAAAAAAAAAACTAATTAGGAATCACTCATAACAAGTTACCATGAAAACTATTTCATACCTGATTTACGAATAATCTAGAAGGATATTAACCTGTTAGTTATTAGCAAATCAATAAAATTAATAATAGTAAATTATTGTAATGAATAATGAGACGAGATAGCTGATACGTAGGGCTTGTGGACTAAACCTAGGTGCGTTTCATTTGTAAAAAAATATTAAAATACATTTTTTGTTGTATGTACATAAAAAATAAAACTATAAAGATCACAGTTACAGATCTAAATTAAAAAAAAAACAAAGACGCATATTTTAATACTATAGCGTTAAAAGTTAATCCTTGAACTTTGCATTGTGATTGTTTACCGTTTACCGTTTTGTACTCTCGTCTAACACCGCCGCCGCCGGTAAATATCATGCCAACGCAGAGACCTACTCTGTGATAAGAGATAACGGTTTAGCTTATCACTCCTAGAAGATCGATTAAAAGTTGTGCTAATCACTGAACACGATTACCACACTGGGCACACTGCAACTATAACTTACTATTGCTGGTACTCCTATGGTTACAATTTAAAAAAAACTCGTTTTTAAAATACAAAGATTTCTCTATGAACAATATAATAACAGGGTAAATTAAACAAATATAAATCTATAAAATTGTTTATTTTATACTTGTGTGATGGATTTGTACGATTACACAAATTTAAGCAACTGAAAATAAGTATCGAGTAGGTACCTAAAGTTATTACTATGTACCTATGTTACTCTGGCTTTATTATGAAAAGTACATTTTTATTTACTTTTGACCCCCGCATGTACCAACTATATTAACATTTACAACTATATTACATTTGGTATTTTAGTATTGCCATTCCTTCTGCAGCTGGCAGGAACCATCTTCAAAGCTGAAAGTTTATTGTCTCCTTTGTTGCTCATCATCGTGACGTACCGATCACAGACGTCAGTCACACCAAAAAAGAATAACCTACCAATATAATAAAATCAAAACGTGAGACGTTCTGCTCTAAATCTATAAAATATATTTATTTTACAAACTTACCATTCCGATCTTTGTTATTGAAAGTATTCGATTATTGTTTTTAACTATAATTCAAACATTATAGGTAATCGTATTTTAGTAGTTACCTTTAATGTTCTATTTTATTTTATAATAATATTATACATTTATTTGACCTACACGAGTTATACATATATTAACCTAACTAGTCCATTATATTTATTATTATTTTCATTTTTTTCTTACAAAAATCAATAATATTTTTTAATAAATATGTATTATAGGTATATCTACCATACAATACAGTGACCATGAATCAAAACCACTGCTACAGTTTAGTATACTAAACAACTACAACTAACAACTAAATTAGTATACTATACAGTATACAAATATGACATATATGTGTGTGTAATTTGTATTGTTACATTTTAAACAAAGTCCATTAGCGGTTGTATTTTAATTTGCAAATCTAGAAGAATTCCACATTTGACCATAATATAGACATGATTATTATATAGACTATATAGGCATATTATTTAAGATATAAAAAATGTTCAATGTTAGATTGGCATTGTTTGTTTAGTATTTAGTATATATGAAAAAATGTTTATTTATTTATTATTTATCTATATATAGATACGTATTAAATATGTATTAGAAACAACTATTTACATTCATTGAATAACTCAGAACATATGAATGTATTTCATTTTATTCATTTAAGCTTCCTGTATATACTATTATTATAGACTATAGTATATTATGTAGATATTAAATTAAATTTACAATGACGTTATTTAGTATTTAACTTGTAATTGTCATTAAATTTATCTCATAAATAAATTTTAGTATTTCAAAATCAACATCATATGGATTAGATAGACTAGGTATTCTTATTGTTCTTTTAAAGAACTTCATTAAAATTTAAAATTATAATTTATTACAATAAAAATTAAAAACGATTTAAAAACAAACATAATTTACATTAAAAAAATTGTATTCATTAAACTAATAAATAATAATATTTGATGATTATAAATTAAAAATTTTATTAAACAATAATAAATATTTTTATTTTTATTATATCATATTTGATATTATGACATATTTATTTAAGTATAGGTATATCGACACAATATTAACTTTTGAATCAACACTATAGATCTATAAAGAAATGGACTGATAACTGGAAGTAAAATCCGGTGGCCAAAATTATTAAAAAATAATATAGCACACCTACAATCGAAGACCATCTGTATACCTAGCTAGAAGCTACAAATTAATAGCGAGATAGAGAGAGGGACTCAAAAATATAATACTATTCATTATTAGAAAAAATCCCATATACTTTAGGTTACATCATAGATGATGACTATCTAGTTTTTAATAGGTAATGTTAGTTTTAGTAGGGAATGGAGATCACGAAGTCTAAATATTTTCTATTAATCAATACCGTAGAACAGTTTGAAAAACAAACAGAAAAAAATCAAAAATTATATGTCCAAAATATTTATGCTATATTATATAATATTTGGCAAAAATGTCAAGTATTTTTGTACTTAAATAATTATCTATGAGTTTAAGATTTGAAATATAAGCAAAAAATTTTAGAGGGGTATTTATATGCGTATAAAGCATGCAGCATATGCTGCCACACGGATGAGTATGTACGAGGACAAACATTAAAATATGGCGTCAAATCATTTACCTATTTATATATATATATATATATATATAAGGTTGACGGTTGTATAAAATACGATATTCATTGGTATTTGATTCTCGTTTAGTCGTTTGATTACTTTCAAGATGAAGTCATCGTCAATTTTATTGATGTACATTACATTGTCGTCAGCAGGTAACAGGTAATTTCTAATGATAGGAAAATGAACTTAATTATTAAAATGTGATAATGATTTGTATAGACTCCGCTGTAAACTGGGCCGTGGATGATAATACAGTGCCAGAATCGTTACCTGATTTGATGCGTAATAATTACTATAGTAATGAAGAAATTCAAAAAGCTGTATTTTGGGCGTATAAAATTCAATACGATGTTATTTCTGAATATAATGGTCGAGTATACGATGTAGAATCACCATTAGGATATTTTAATGATATCTTAATTTTACCAAAGACCAGAGCATCATCAATAAGTTCAAACGTCATATTCGAAAATAATACCGTACGCGGTCTAATAGACTTTTTAAGTAATAATGTCGTCATACGATGGTCACAAGACCAGGTAAGCTATAATTTAAATTATTATAACAGAGCTTAAAATAAATAATACATATAATATATAGGCTATATATTATACAAATAATATTGGTCCAATATTAATCCAAGGGGGAGCTAAGGGATTTCAGCCTCCCCCTTTGGGCGTGTTTTATATTATATATAATTGATATACATATAGGTACGTATGTGTAAATAAAATAAAATTATATATTTTGTCTTTCTGTAATGCAAATTAGCCCTCCCCTCATTTCATATTTCTAGATCCGTCCCTGATAGTGGACAGTATAGCGTAACTGTATATAACTATAAAATCACAGAATGCTTCAGCCCCATTATAAAATTAAAAACGTAAAGATTCATTCATCAATCATCAATTAACAACAATAACTAATTAAAAACTGATATAATATTATGTAATTATGTTATAATATTTTTGATTTTTATAGTTTTAGAAATTTTTTTTAGTATTTTATAATGTTCATACATGACTAGATATTGACTATATATTAAGAAAGAGTCTTAAAATCTACCGATCTAAGACAATAAGTATTATAATATAAATTATAACAGTGCCACAGTGGAAATAAAATATGCATTACGGGTTAATGAGTTATAGGTTATACATAGAATCTACATTATTAATTATTTTGAGACGATAACATAAACAAATTTGTATTGAAACAGGAGTAGATGTTTAGTGAGATTAGCGTCTATATACCGTTTTAAATAAATGGCAAACATATATTATACGTATGTCATATGAAATTTTAATAAAATAATATAAATAACACTTTATATTGTTGTAACTTATAAGTTATGAGTTTATGACTAAAAAAATAATTATTAAAAAGTAAAAAGTAGAAATTTAAAATATCTTATATTTATTTATTTTTGTCAAAAATGACTATTACCACGTTTGATCGATATGTTGCAGGTATCTACAGAGATAACTTGGAAAGAGTTACAAATTATTGGAAAATATACATTTGTAGACGAATGGAGATACGTAACAGGGAAATATGAAATTTTGATAGAAGATGTTGTGTATCAGACCAATACGCCGTTGTCCAAAAACACTGAGTTGTATCCTTCGTCGGTGCCAAATTCAGCAGTATCTTATGGAACATTTAGAACTAACTTTACTGGACACTATTCAATTCCAGAGGAATTGTCAGCTACACGGTAATTTTAAAAATGAGCTCATTTTAATAACATTTACAAAGACCCCATTAACAATTAATAATTACACATAAATCAATATTCAATAAACGATAATTATTTATAATTATTATTATACACTTATTATACCTACTATAATAATATACACTAATTCACCAAGCAGCATGATCATTTCCCATTTTTTTTTTTTTTTACAGTGAATTTGTTTAAATTTTTAAAAATTCTCAAGCCAAAGTTTTTAAATTTTTAAGATTTTACGTTCATATAGGTATTTCCTAGAAGAAGTGGTTTTGGGACGCATTGCGGACTATACTCTGAAAGCGACACGCGAGAACGTGACGTCGGCCATCAGAGCGGCTGTCCAGCCGTACGTGCAGTACAGGAACCGGTCAGACCCTCACTTCCCGACCACCACCGATCGGCTGGACGACGGCCGGCTGTTCGCAGTCAGCGACCTGTTTGTCGACGGCCTGGACACCGCGTTGCAGAAAGTGAAATCTGTGTGGACGGAGCCGAGTACGGGCGTTGTAATGGTGGCCGTCGAGCACGTGTTGCACAACCTCAGCGGTACGTTTAATCTGCGAGTCGTCTCAACAGAGACCGAACTACAGCAGCCCGCCCGCTTAATTGATTTTTCCATGGATCGGATCGACTTGAGTATTACGTACGACGTGCTTAGACCCGACTGCCTCTGCTTGGCCACTGTGCAAGTGGACAAGACGTCCACTTGGCCACACGACGGTCGGGACGACGATGGGAACCTGCTGCCACAAGTTACCACTGCGTTCACCAACGCCATCAAAGATCATTTGTCCGTCGGTACTTGCGCGACCATCGCGAAAACCAACAAGTACGGTACCAATAACCGATGTCAATGAATACTAGACTTACCGCTGAAAAATCACTAAATATTTTTTTATATTTTAATACATTTTTAATACTTTTTTTTTTTTTTGTTTGTTTGACATGAATATTAAAATTAATGCGATTTGTAGGTAATCGTATAAGATAATACTATATATATATATGACGTTAATATGATCTTTGAACCTGCAATAAGATAACTATTTATATCGTTCAATTATTAAATGATTTATAAATAAAATACACAAGTATTATGGATGTAATTTGTATTACCTATATTGTGTATATTATTTCACATTTTCACAATTAATTTGTTTTATAACAATTTTCTTTGATATGAAGGTTCAATCAGTTTCCTATGTTTTAATACCTCACTGAACTTTGTACGTAGTCTGTCATTATCATCAAAGTCTATTTTGTACATTTGTAAATTCCAATTTTTAATCTAATAAATAAATTAAATAAAAGTTTTTAATACCATTATTAAAAATAATGCCATGTACTCGTAAAAATAAATTTAATATAATACCTTATTACTTAAAACCTATTCATTATAAAATTTATAAAATAATATGTAAAATGTAGATATTTATAATTTATATACCTACAAATACTATTTAATTTTGTAAAAGGTAAAATATGTTATTTTTTTAAGTTTTTAATAGGTACAGTTCCCCTTTGTGATAATATTAATAATTTTTATTTATTGTACCATACACTTTTAATTATTTTATATTAAATTTATTTTTATAGTTCAATTTACATAATTTATCTTCAATCAAAAATTCTCAGTTTGATTTAGCCATTATGAGCAAATGAGCAATACCTGGGCAATGTATAGTATTATCTAATTTGGTCATTAAAATCAATTCACAATAACTGATTAGTGATTTCATGCTTTACCTATAATATAATATCATCTAGTAAATATATAAAATACAATTCATTAATCAAAACTAATAGACCATAATGCGAAATTTCAAAAAATAAAACATACAACATGCATATAAATTATGATTTCCATATTATAATATATTATATCGAATGCTGAGTAATTCACGAGTATGAATTACGGTTATCAAAGTGATTGTTGTACAGAGACGTGCCGAAGAAAGTTTTATTGAGGTAATTGCCTCAAGTTTAAAATGGTTGCTTAGTGATAAATATTTCGTTCTTGAAAAATAAAATATAAACGTACTATTGATTTATATTATATGAATATAATGAACATAAAAAAAAACTAATTTATAGTAGCAACACAACACATTGCAATGATTTCTAGCAAAAATTAAATTTTTAATTTTCAATAATAGAAGTATTAAATAAGTATTTATATTTAACATAAACAATTTCACCAACCTAATTATAATATTAAATGAAAATTTATTTTATTTTAGCTAATAACATATAAAAAAAATAGTATAATGTTATAATGTTAATAAGGTTCTTTATTAGTAAATGTAGCAGTGGCGTACACAGGGGGGGGGGGTGTCAGGCAGATATGACACCCCCCTTAAAAATAAGTATTTATTCTAATTATGAAACGATGACTAAAAAAAAAAAGGTCAATTCATGCATATAATTATGATTTATGAATTTATGACACGCCCCCTTAAAAAAATCCTGGTTACGCCACTGGAATGTAGGTAGTACCTATAGGTGCTGGTTAGTGACTACTGACTAGACACGCAAATTAAAAGTATACAATTATTTAAAATTGTTTTAGAATTTTCTCTTTATTGGTGGATTTGTATTTTATTTTTCAAAAATCATAGATACTTATTATTATCACGAACAAGAATCATATTGTGCTTAGCTACATAGTCGGCGTCACTACTCATCATATAGCTAGTGTTCTATTGAATATCACTGTAGTAAAAATTGCAGTAAAAGAAATAATCATAGCCTTATTTAAACAGCCTTCAATCATTAGTAAATACATCGATACTTCAAAAACATAGATTTAACCTATGCTTGATTAGTATAGTATTTAAATAAAAAAATTGGGTAAGTGGGTACCGCTCTGCTGTAATTAGGTGCCTTATGGATCATTATTATACATATAGGAGTGTTAAATTTGAATCCTATGATAGGTATCATTGTATATACGAAAAACAATTCTGAACGGAGATGATTTGTCAGCCTAGAACATAATTTCCCGTGGTTGGTGAAAATTATAGTTATTTTACAAGTATTATTTAGTATCATAATTTATAGTAATTTGAATTAATTGTTGCTGAAAACATTGCTTTTTAAAATATCATTATGCATAATTTTTTTTATTTACCTATTTATTTATTTTGAATAAATATTCAAACGTCAAACGGTTATTTAAAATTAATGTTATATAAAATATAACAATATATATTAAAGTCCCCTGCAAGGCTACAAATAATGTTTTTTTTATAACTATAACAAAATGATGAATACCGTAATTCATAAAGTTTAAATACATAATCTCATGCAAATTTAAACTTAAAATATTTATAGAAATAAATTGTGTCTATGTATTTTGAACTTTTTTTATATAGCATAACTGCATATTATATATATACAAACAGATAACAATAATTTAAAACTTTATAACTATATAGGTTGGTTACCTTGGCCCAGCCACTTACTATTTATAAATGATAATTTATGTCAAATTATGTATTATCGTTTGTAATGATTTGTACCCACCAAAAAAAAATTTGTAACCCACCCACAACGACTCAAAAAAATATTTCGATGTGGCGGTGCCACGATAAGGTTACCACAGCCCGCCAAAATGGGAGTTCGACTTGCAGGTCCTAAAACCTAAGTGGAAATTATGTAATATCATTTGTAATGGTTTGTAACTTATTTTGTTTAGTAAAAAGTTCAAGATTTTTTTATGGAAAGAATTATATATGCTTAAAAATGTTAATTTTTGTTTTCAGATTAATTTTTAGTCTGTCTTTGGATTAGTTATAGTAACATTTCTATTTTTATAAAACCTTATTGGAACAATAATAGTACCTATGACATAATGTTATAAATCCACTGAACATGTACCTAAAATGAATGTAGTCTGCGATAGTTTATACCTAATAAAATGACAAATCAGAAAGATTCTGATGCTAAAATAACAATATATGATAAAATAAATGTATTTAGGCAATGTTATATTGTTAAAGCTATAGGTAAATCTATTATTTTTATGATGAATTAGATAATCATTATTCATTTGTAATGATTTATTACTAACTAAATTATATTGTATTATCATTGCATCATAATTGCTAGACGTTAATAAAATTTAAAAGAGTTAGCCATCGTACAATACGTAACATTATCGTTCATAACCGTCGTACATTTTTAGGAAAGAAGTTAAGTATAATTTGAAACTTAAAGTCAATTCTCCATTCCTATTTTTCTCTTAAGCCCGTATGACAAAAAAAAGAAAATTACATCACTTTATATTTGTATATCACTTTCAATAGGTATAAATATTTATTCGTGCAATACATTTTTTTAATGATCTAATTATGAAAACCGTTTATATTATATTACTATTCATCATAGACGTGTCTACGGGCCTTGCCTATCATGCACAGGCATGACCTGCGAAATTTGATCTAATTTACATTATAAATTTCGGTACATAATATAAACTTTTTTCCTTAGATTCTGATTTCATAATTTATATTAATTTTTTTGATTTTCATCATGGGGACTATTAATATCTATTAAATTAATATATATTAAGATCATTTGTAAAAAATATTATAAATTATATTTTAAAATACTAAATACAATTTCATATTGCCTAGTTATTTATTAAACTAATAAAAGAAATATTATTTTTTGAGGGTCATATCCTTAAACCAAAACCTAATTTTTTTTTAGGCGGTGATGGGGGGTGCAGGAACGTACTCCCTATGAATATGCCACTATTGTGCAGTTGTGCACGACCTGCGAATAAAGTCTGGATACGTCTATGCTATTCATTAAACTGAACAATTAAAATTAATTCCTGAACTAAGCTAGTAAAAAATGTCAATAAATTAAAAGAAAATAACAATCTGAATAAAATAATTGTAGAAAAACGATTATTATTTAAACATTAATTAGTATCATTTAATTATATTGTAAAATTTGTTAATTTTATTATTATCATATTATGGTTGTTTACGTATATTGTTATATAATAAGAATATAAGTATAATATCGATCAACACAACATACATTGCAATAAGACAATTTGCCTACATACATATTAGTATACAAAATATATCTTTTAAAATAACTAAAAAACTATCAACGCAATTAATATTATATTGAAATCATTATCATTGAAAAGATTACTTTAACATTTTTCAAATCATATTTAGAATTAATGGTTTTTACAATCAGAATTGAAAATTATAAAACTATAAAAATATTTTACTATTAGATAACGAAAATGGTCGAATAATATTTTATTATGGATTATGAACTATGATGATTTAACTAAACGTGTTCAACCTGTATAAATTAATTGATTTATCTTAACTTTATAAATTACAATATTTTTCAAATAAATTAAACTGATAAAAATATTTTGAAATAGATTGGAACATAAATTAAATAAAATATATATTCTTTTCATAAATATAATTTTATTTTAAGTAATAATTTAAATGTAATAGATATTTTTACTCTTATCTGTTTTATTTATTATACATATATAGGTATATTGTATATATTATTATACTGTAAAGATTTTAAATTGTGTTATTTAATCGTTGTTTTTCTAACTTTTCTATTTTAAAATCAGAACAGAGCGATGAACGTATTGGTTTTATAATGATTATATATTTTAATGATTTATCTTAATATATTTATTTAGATATCCATTAAATTATTCAAATTCTGTTAAGCAATGAATCTTACTTTAATCTTAACATTATCTTGTATTATATTATATTATACGTAAAATTGGGTTCTGTTCGTAAAATAAATTAAAATAAAATTGAATGATAGATTATTCGTAAAATGATCTTTCAGCGTTCAAAAAATATCAAAAATACAATCGCAATTTTTAAAAGTCATTTGAAGCTCTAATTTTGATGAAATTTAATATTCAATTTAAGTAATTATTACCTATATAATACCTATATATAATTGTATTCAAAAAAATATTATATAATAATAATTATTAATTACCTATACATAATTTTTCGTGTCCATTCCAAAAACAAACAACTATAAATGATTGAAATTTTTATCAAATACCTACTTATATTATTATTTTAATATTTTGCAAACATGGTTTTATATTTTCAAAATATTTTAACTTTTTTTGAACTAGGTATTTATAATTAAATTTAAATATTTAAAATTTTCGATTTTTTTTTCTAAAATGTAACATATTGATAAATTGGTAAGAAAATTGAAAATTTAAGACAAGATTTCTATATATTTTTTTTACTGAAATTAATAAGTTTAAAATAATATCACGTACACTTTTTATGGTCATTTGAAGTTGAAAATATGAAGAAATTCGATATTCACACGATCACACGTAAAAATCGATTTATTCTTTAACGATTTTCATCATCATGTTTTATTTAGGTAATTATAATATTAATCGTTTATTTAAATATACCTATTAGTAGATATTTGAAATTACTAACTTTTTTTAATTGATGTATAACAAAATGTTTGGTTTTCAAATAAAATTGCACGACAATTTAATAAGCCATGTTTCTCATAAGTTGTTCTTTCTATAAAAATTAATAAATATATATATATTTTTTTTTTTTATGAACTAAGTATTGAATGTTATAATAAGACGGCAGTATATGTATATTATATTATAATAAATATCAAATTATATTATACCAATTGCGAAGGTAATATGAACCGCACGTATTATAATAGTCATTATTGAAATCGGATTGTCAAAAACGATTTGTCGATTTATCACGTGCCGATTTAGTGATGTTTGGATGTTTGATTGTGTATTTGTGTACACATCTTCCTTATATAAACCTATAAACGAAAAGTGTGATTGAAAAAAATCTATAATATTTTAATAAATTCCTATCAATATGACACGTTAAAACTTTTGAACGTATCTCTGGTAACCTAACCATACCTCGAGTACAGCAGTGTAAAGTTTCTTTTGTTTTCTTTTCACTAAGTAGGAATTATTTAATTGTGTATTGAAATAATATTTTAACGTTTTACGTTGGTAAAAAAATTAAAATTAAAAGATTGAGGCGTTTGTTAAAGTTTATCATCCCTCCTCACCAAAACTTTTATGAACCTAACCTAACAATTCCGCGCCGGTACGGCTTGTAAACCAACTCCAGGCTTTCCGATTTTCTGAAACACGCATAAAACGTATAACATTACGATGTACTATATTATGTAAAACATTATTTAGGTGTGCTTGTAGCGGTCTTTGCCTCCACCCGAAAACCATTTCAACCGACATTCGATTAACACATGCATAATATTATTATAATTCATGTGCTGTGTCAACCGCGGCGTACCGTACCTACGCGACCTTACGTCGACGGCGGCGTCGGCTGCTCGACGAGGGGGGAACAAACATCTGTGCTTTGCGCGCAACACACGCGCTAAAGTGGCAAACGTGCGTGCGACGCCGTTTTGATAACCCCTATATATTATAACATTTATAACCAATAACCGTAATAATATTATATTAAAATATTATTTCGAGCACGGTGTTACGATGACTTACATTTTACGTGCGCTCGACGGTACAATGTCGTGTACGAATCGCACGATGCAATATGACGAAAATAATAATAATAATAATAATAATAATAATAGGTATACCTATTACCTATATATTGGTGTATTGTACACCTATTTTACATTACGACGGCGAAGTATGTTTCGACACTGCCGCGAAGATAACAGGCATAGAAACAGCGGCGTAGCCGCGGTCTGAGACCGAGACAATGTATTATTTCAAATCGCGGACGCCCAGGTGCAGCTTCGACAACGATATGGCAGCGACGGTAGCTGCAGCCTCTGTAGGTAAGAAACGTTTCGACTCAAAGCATAAAAACTGTTATTAATTATTATTATTTAAGTATAGTGTGTGTGTGTGTAACAGACTAACAAATCTTTGATTTAGGCATTTTATACTACACTACTTGTGTACTTGTATAATATTATATGGCCATATACTCATATGGGTGAAACTTATGTGTCGGGAAATGGCCTATCCATACATGCCGATAGCTCGCAGGGCGTCTTTACAGACGGGGGGAAAAAAATTTAATACAAAAATTACTCACATATTACCACATTTTTGTTTTTTTTTTTTCACATCCGACGTACTACACTAATATTCTGGGCAGCAACAATAATTATTAAGCTTTTATTTTAAGGAATCCATGTAATAGCTCCATAACCATAGTTTAATGGCCTATGATTATTTCATTAAATTTTAGTGAACCGTTATTAATCATCTATTTTTTATGCAACTCAGCATAAAATAATATATATAATAAAAATATATTCAGTAAAAGTGTACAGGTTTTTACTGATCCTACTATTTATATATAATATGTATTTTGGTATAGTATACATAGTATGCGGGTAATGCGCACGTGGAACGATAGGATAGATAAATGCAGCGTGAAACTATACGTCGAGGTCCAAGTTCAAAAAAAAAAAACCAAGGTACTTCGACTAGTATATTACAATAATTTAGCCTTATATATATATTTATATATTAAAATAGGTACGTACACCCATATAGATAACGACTGCACGCGTGTTTACCGCCGAAAGTACGGAATTGTTGTAAAATTATTGTAATCTTTCGAGATTTGTTTTCGACGTGACGTGTACATGCGATAGTATTATACTCGTATCATTATACACTATACTACACTGTAAAGCTGCATCGTCATTTTGTAATTTTTTTATACTCTGGTACTCATTTGATAATAGGCCCGTGTCCCGTGCACTCTTACCGAGTAGGTAGGTACTATTCATAATAGAAAATTAGAAAATAATAGAAATCATACCTATACATAGAGATCGAAAAAAATCATAATAAAGTACGTACTTGTGTCTTGAAAAATTCCGATAGTGTACCAGAATTATTTATATTTCATAACTTGAGAAAAACTACGTTCGTCCCTACTCCCTTCTTACCTATATATATTACCTACTATCAATATGTACACTGTATACCTACTATACCTACGTCCGTGTATAGTACACAATGATATGCCGTGCGACAAACCACAAACGAGTAGTTCTTTAAACTTCATTGGGTACGTGCTACGCGTGTGCATGTTTACATCAAGTGCATAATATACGTAATTATATTATAATCTCCAAACAATATTTGTTGGATAATATTGGTTTTTCCTTCGTTGGCTGATGATATTAAATTATGAATTGTATGACGATTACGTAATTGTTCTTAATTAAATAGGTATTCAATGTATTCTTCTATGTATATATTATATTGTAAAGTTAATTCATTTTTAAATGTACATTTTTGTTAATTAATGTAAACTTTAATTTTAAATGTTCACGTGTTCAATAATTAATCCAACGCAAATGTTTATGCTCAATTACAGCGTTCAATCTCTATGCATCAGCCATCAAGTATAATTTTAATATATTTTAGTTAATACACACGGTACAATGTACATTGATTTGTTTGATATGTTGTGAATACCGACATAATTTATGGCATAATAGTTAGGTATTCGTTATTTGGTGTGTAAATATCACATTTCGTCATGATTCTGGTAATAGTTATAGCTATACTAATAATGTATAAGAATGTTAACTGCTTTAAAAATAAAATGACAGACATTTATTAACTTAACGTACCTATAGTAGTTAATACCTACCTAACTAAAACATGTTCCTCCGGAACGTTTAATATTAATGTATAATGTATTACAAAAACAGGAGTAGGCATTTGATCGTGAACATTATAATATTACTACATCATACAGAATCCATATTATATAATATATTAATATTAATATTAAGTTAAGCATTTTTTCAAAAATGTAAGCCATATCCCCAAGATGTGTATTCCAAAATAATTCACAATAATAGTATTAAAGTATACCTAACAAAATAATGATTTTTAATAATTTCGAAGAGTTGCAGTGTATTGCATGTCAACTTGTTATAATAATTGTATCGACCAAGCTACTCTGTGTCACACCCTCGTCTGGGCGTGGTTTGAACGTCTGATGAACATTTTGTTTTTGAGGTTTTTTTCCTGTACCCGATTTACTTGTACTGTTTGCTTAGTTCACATATGTTTGGTATGAATAAAAAATACAAACACAAATAAATGTATATCATGCTTACAACTTTCTTCCTAATCGTTTGAGGGATAACAAAATAGTCAAAAACATATATAGTTAAATCATTTTTTAGTAAAAATTTTAAATTTAAATGTTCAAATAACATTACAAAATACTTAATAGAATTTAAATAAAAACAATATACCTCATTTTATTCAGAACTGTTGAAGTCTTGCAGTTGTATTTTGCTATAGTTGAGATTTTTTTTTAATGTAACTCATAATAAGTAACGCTATTGATATTTGTATACAAAAAATGTAGGTTGTTTTGTTGAAATAGTAATAAATAATACCTAATGTGTATTTTATAAGACATCCAATATTAACAGTTAATATCAGATGTGTTCAAATTAAATAGTATATTATTTAAATCTAAACACAGTTATCTTAAAATAATACACTATAGTCTCTTTTTGTAGATGATTATATTATACGTATAACATATTAAACTACCTATAGCTATAGATAATAAATGGAAAAAGAATAAAGAATATTTCTATTATTTTTGTTGTTTAAGTTAATTTTGAAGTTCAAAATAATATTTAATCCCTGGTTGTAGGAAACCAGGGCTTTACTGTAATGCTGACTATTGATAATTTCACTATGGGAAATCTAATTATTAAATTTAAAAAATAATAATATTCATTCAATTTTTGTGCTAATGTATAATAAACAATAATACTATAATATTATACAATCGACCTTAAGAATTTTTATAACTAAAATAGTAATACAGCCAATATAGGTATAAGTAATAGGTATGCATTTGTGTGTTCATAGCACTTTTAAGCAGGAAGATTTTTTATTATAATACAAAATCATAATTCTTAATTCTGAGCAAAGCTATAAATATATGGGTTTCAAAATAAAGACGTGTATTTTAATTTTGTGTGTATATGTAATCAAATTTTGGAGTTGTAAAAATGTGATGGTGGTTTCTGGAACAAAATTGGATTTAGTTTTTACGTTGGATTGGGTCAAAATAATCGAAAAAAAACTGATAGGTAATAATATGGAAAAATGGCCAATGGGAATGATTTTAAACACTAGTTTTATTAGGAAAAAAATCAATTGTTTTAAAAATGTATAATATAGGTAATTTAATTTATATTTAATTTTTGATTTTTTTAACATAAATTGGTCCTACGATTTATGGCCGTTTAAAATTATTAACAATTTTTTCTTAGTCAAAAAGTTTGATGATGTACTTACTTGTAATACAATAAAGTAAATTAAAAAAAAAAATAGTCTCGTTTTTTTTTTTAATACGTTTATATTTTTGAATTTGTAATAAATAAAATTTTTGTGATTTTAAGTTATAATATTTTATATTTTATAGTAATTATTTATTTTTTACTGACATCTGTTAAAATTACATCTAAAAACTTAAATTATTGATAGGTAACGTATAAAAATAAATTATTCATTAATGTAGTTTTTATAATAAAAGTGGATTTCTAAAAAAGTAATCTTATTCAGTTCATATTATATTTTCTTTACAAGCCGTTTACAATACAATTATTATTGAGTAATATTGTTATTCAATATATGGTATAGAATATTAGAATCTATTTATTTCTCTCATCGAAACGTTTTTATAAAATGTGTTATAAATATACACATTACAATTTATATAGAAATAATATGAATATAGTGTATACTCTATACACATTTATAATAGTATAATGTATTTACATATTATATATTACACATCTATTAATTTTTTGTACATTTGCCCTCCACAGGCTATCAGTTATCGTACGTTTAATATAGATTAAAATTCTTATAGAAATTCAGAGTTTGTACCATTTTTATCATTTGGGGTCGATTTATTTTGACCCGAACCAATAGCGTTATCGATGAGTTTGTACGCAGGTGGTCTGTATAATATATATTTTTGTTTCATCAATCATGTATAATAATGATCCGATTTGAAGAAATATTGATTCTTCATAATGGATAATATTGTTTTTGAAATTTTAAAACACTACATTATGTACACATTTATGCAAATATCTGTGAAAAAAATGTCTGATGGTTACACTGAATTTAAATTAATTCATAACGCATAAACGGTCATAAGAGTAATCAAATATTAATTCAGTAGGTACATCATGAAAACATTGACGTATTCATATTTCGTTTATCATTACAAAGTTAATGATATTTTTCTTGTTATATTTAGTGTATATTGATATAAAACATGCCATTGTAAATGATTTATCATTTTTAACATCGATATGTGACTAAAGCGATACCTATCTTAGTGAAAAAATGTAAAAAAAAATTGTACCAATATTTCAAAACAATTCAAATTCGTGTTAAGGTAGAAATAATATATATTACTGAAAGTAATTTTAAAATAAACATGTTAGTACAAATTATAGGTACCTATTACCTTATACTAATATTAATATAGGATTTATACTAGTATACTGATTTTAAACAATTAAACTTGCCGTACGGAGTTAATATGTAATCTCTATTTATAAATTAATGTTTTTGTTCTTTTTAAGTTTTGTATGAACAAAGTTAAGTATTTATATTTTATTTTTATAAAAAATAGATCATATAAAATATTATAATTGGTGTACCTATTATGTATTGAACAAAGATTCAATAAGAAAAAAACATTTTATCAATATAAAAAATATTAAACGTAACAAAGTTCAAACAGTGTTAAGATACGCAATTTCATGTTTTTAATTTATTTTATTAATACTCATATAGGTAATAGATATATGATTTTAGTAAGAGTGTGAATAAGTATGCCGATATAATAATACATAGGTATTATAAGTTAATATGATAAATACAAAATATATTAAAATCATAAAAAATCATTAGATTTTTGTTATCAATTTAGTATTAATTAATAATTAAAATTATCTTTTTCGTTTCATTATATTAATCTAATTCTTAAATGATGTTGTCTACTATGAATATATTTAAAATACACCTTTTCTATACCTAAATTTGTTTGATAATTTAATTAATAGGTACATTTCGTATACATATAATTGCTAATCATCAATTCCAGGAAATTCGTCTAAAATAAAATAAAATTAATGTACCCATCGTGTTATTATGTACAATTTTTTAACGCAGTAAAAGTAGAGACTTAAATTTTTATTAAATATTCCCAAAAATAGGTGTAATTATATTATAATTATATACTATACTGATCTCTATACAGTATACTGTATACTCTAATTATACATTATTAATAATTCAAATTATAAAAAAATAAATAAATTATAAGATAAATTAATATTAGTATTATATTATTATAGTATTTTGCTATATAATGCCATATAGTATATACTACTATATATATCGTATATTATACAATTTCTAGGTGTAATAAATTTTACTAAAGTTTTAAGTTTAAATAATAAATATATTTACATAAATACAAGGAATATTTTAAGGTTTTAAATATTAAAAATATTTTGTACTTAAAATGTTATAGAATTGTAGGTACCTATTATTTACATTGATACAGCTAAACAGAAGATTAATATTAAATAGGAATAATAATATTCTTAAAGGGCTTAAAGAATAAAATTATTTAATGAATATAAATTAGGTAATAATAATAAACTAGTAATAAAACTATAAATAAATTATTCAAATAAAATTTTTGGATTTATTTTTTTTAATATCTACGTATATATAATTGTCAAATGTCCAAATTGTCAAATTTAGTGATTATATACGAGATATTAAGAGTAATATTCAAGTTAATGTTTGATATTATGTATTTATGTTATTATTTTTAAATGTTTTAATATAATGGTGAATTTACACATTAAACTTAAAGATTATGTTTGTACGTCTTTTAGGTTTAATGATATTCTTTTATTTATGCAAATTATAATTATTTAAAATATTGCAGTTTAAAAATGCTCATAACTTACTTATAAAGTAAAAAATCGTAAAAAAACCGGAAGCACAAATACAAATGATGTTTTTACCTTTTAGTTAGGCAATAAATCAATTTGTTTTAATACTAAATCTAACAACACAAAATTGATTCTGCTGAACGCAATTTAGTTATGTTTTATGTATACATGTTTGTAAGACAAAAATAATATATTATTATAAATATAATTAATTTCATAAACAAATAAATAATCTATGCTATGTCTTCATCTTAATGAAAACGTTGGAATAAATAAAATACTAAATAACTGTATGTTCTGATGTCTATATATTTTTTAAACTATTATTTTCTACGGCTTGTACGTTTACGTCGAGATTATTTTATTCGCATAGGTACCTTAGTATAGAGAAAACATAAATTCATTAATATTGTATTGAACGTTACTCAACAGTCAACGTATAGACAATAAATTGACGTATACTTACAAACAGTATACTTTATTAGTTATTACGTTTGAGTGAAATAAATAAAACATAGTATAAAACTGCCATTTGGATTAATGCCAATGATAATCGTATGCAATACTAACAATTACAAACGTTTATTTTAGATGACTAAGATGGCCAAATTCAATTTGTCAATTTTTTTTTTTTTGCTCGCAGGTAGTCAATACCCGTATGTTTATATTATTCTAGATCCGTTAAAAATAATCATTTCATTAAATTTGAATAATATTTGATAACAATAATAACAATCATCTTATAGGTAGGTAGGTATATATTTGAAAATGTACTTATAATATATATTATATAATAATTTCTATAGTATGAAAATCAATTACAGTTACAAAAATATATTGGTATTACACATCATAAGCTAATAAGAAAAGTAATACCTACAATTAATTTTTAAATAAGTGTGTATGTATATGTTTGTGTATACGTATTAATGTATTATATACATACATGATGAGTATAAATTTATGATTACATCGGGTTTGTTACTTCAATCTATAAGTATGCAATAATTGTATGTTTCTACGCCACTTTGCACTGTTTTCTGGTGCACGATCCCGTTGGTGGTAGATTATAATATACATTTAAACAGTAGGCAGACAAATTTTCTCGAACGCGCAATCTCGAACGAAAGCCATTCGCAACCCTCCAGACGAGGTCCACGATTTCAGACTCCACCCTGGGAAAATGTTACCCGCCTCTCATACACCAGTTGCTGAATATATTATATTCGTATTAATCGCGTATTCTATGTTATACTTGTCTTATTATGTGATTTTGAAGTTGATATCGGATCACGTACTCGAACAATTTTAAACAGTTACTTATGTTTTTTTCATACACACTCATACATTACACGGTGACCTGCAGGGACGACGGAAATGACACCAAGTCGCCGGTTGGTCATCGTGTAAAATGTATAATATATACAAGTTATATTTTTATAATGTTTATTCTATATTCCTATTGTATATGTACAATTTCATGTATATAGTGCATACGTTATACAATAATTTAAATGGTAGTAATTTATCCTTACAACCATTGGTGTTCAGGCAATGAATATCGACTGTTTTTGATCTTTGACCTTTTTTTGTCGGAAAAAAACAACATAATATTATATCGCTGTCGGTTTTGCATTTCCTCGTCATAAACGGAATTTCATTAACCACAACTGTACCAACTATAAGATATCTATTGTATTTAAGTATTTTAATTTTTTAACCCACAATTGCTGCAGGTGGTTTTAAAATTGTGACAATTCAAGTACGCACTACGCACAAATTATACTCATTTAGATACTCGTATGTCATATCAAAGATTTGATTGCAGGCATCTCTAATACTACATGAGGGATTCGTTTTAGTTTTTGGATTATTTTTTTTATCAAATTTCATTTCAATTTTAAAAAAATATTCGGATAGCAGGCACACGCCGTTTAAACGTTGCGTATTAATAGAAGACTATAATTGCCACCGAGTGCTGTCGTCTATTATTGCTACACAGGCGGGGGCGAAGGTTTGTCTTGGCATCGTATTAATAGCAAAAATATTATTCAACGTTCCCGAATTTCGCATGCTTTTATTATTGTTCGTCGCCCTTCGCCGAAAGTGTAGTTTCGTCAATAAATATTCGTTAAAAAAAAACGAACCGAACCGTCGCAGTGCCAAACAGTGACACGAATTTGGGTGAAACAAATCCGTTTTGTATAAATTTATCGACGTTATCTGAAAATACAATCGTCTGGAATTCGAAAAGGTATTCTGTATATTATCTTCCTATGTAAGTAGCAGTTCAAGATATTTTTTGAACGTGTCTGTTCGCATATAATTTGGATATAAATGGGTAATTTCAATTTTTCCCGAGAATAAATTTGTATAATATTACTGTATCAAAATAATAATAAAAAAAAATCTAAGGAGGAATTTATTAAAATATTTGTTGTTTGTATAATATAATTTATATAACCATCGATATTGTTTTCATATTACCTATAAACAATTCCGGGGCATCACTACACTATAATATATTATATTATTAGTATTACTAGTATTATCTAACCACAATTTTTCTACACAGTAAATTCAGAAAATTATAAGAAATACATACAATAACTAACTGATTTACCAAATATTATATTGTTACTGAATTAGTAGTTTTACATCACTTTTCTAACATTGTTGAAATACCGCTTCATAATAAGTTATAAATTAACTGTAATTATTTTATATAGTGTGCGACTATACTGATTTAATTAATCAACGTAAAAATTGTTAAATACACAATAAACTCATAAAAAGGTTTTTAATTTTTAAATTTCTTTTGGATGCTCTGTTCCAACAATTGTCTGTTTAAAGGAAGCCCCCGATCGCCCATATAAAAATATCAAATTAGTTTCGACAAGTATATTTATAGGGGTCGAAATCAGGGTCATCAACATTCATAGTTATGGAATAAACGGGCCTATTAAAATGGTTGACAACATAATATAACAGTTAGGGACTGCATGTAGATACTACGGCAATATTGAAGGCAATTTAGTTATCCTCAATTTATGAACGTAGCTAATATTTTTTTTACAATCGTTTTTGTGTATACATGCATATAACTATATAAGCTTAAACTCTTAAAGACAATTGTAAATTTGATAAGGGTTTTTTTACCATTAGAACAATATTCCATTTATCTAACACATCTCTAAATAAACCTACTACATAAAAATAGGAGCTACAACCTATACGTACATAAATAATATAAGTACATACTTTATATAAACTAAAAGAAAGTGATTGAGTATACAAAAATAATATAGTAAACACCATTGGTTATTATGGTTTATTATAATATAATATTTGTGCACTTTTGAGGTTAAAGCTATAATGTATCATAGTTTTTAAAACAACTAGGTAATATAATAATATGATAATATTACATCACATATTATAGGTGTTTTAATTTTTGATATAATTATTGTTATTGGTATATTTTTTTATGGCTGTATATAAGTATTTTTTTATATTTAATCATTTTTTAAACACAATTATTATTGGAACATTTAAAAACGATTATAAACGAATAAAACAATTTTTTTCTCATACCAATGGCATAAATACGTAACGTGGTAAATTTCTAACTAACTAATTAGATACGTCATAAAGACGAAAAATACGAAGAATATGTTACCTATTCATTTATGTTGCACAGTGCATAAAATGAAGATATAATTATTACATAACGGACCACAAATACAACCCCACTCAATGTGAACATTATTAAAACACATTTTGTATATTTGTATAATATCAGAGATACATTCAGACATATGCAACGGGCAAGGACGAGCGTGAGCCCTTAGTTACATTTTACAGTCTTCTGTAACTTGGCGACTGAACGACCCACGCCAATGTAACGTCAGGCAACGTTCACCGTAGGCTAGAGCGCTATTGCCTTTTATATCAATTAAAATATAATACATCAGTCAGAAGTTAGTTAATTCAGATTGTTAATCACGTTTATTAGTCATTATAAATATCGGTTCTATAGATTATTCACAGCTGTTATCAAGCATTAATGCATACGTATTGACATTGTGTTAGTGTGCTATTACAATTATAACACAAAAGTGTATAATATAACATTATTATGTAATACTTTTCAACCGATTGTGAACTATTTTTGATATGAATTTATTTTTTCTTGACAAAGAATCATTAATTTAGAGCACAATTTATCAGTTTTTTTTTACCGTATGCCGTCATCGTTGGATGAGTTTACATTAGTTGAAAAATATATTTTATCAGCTAAAAAAAAAAAATGATGATCCAATAAAAATATTATATAGGTACATTATACATAAGCGTGAACTCTGGTACAAACAAAAAACATTGCTTTCAGTCTTAATTTTCACAATCGAATTTATAATATAAGATTATAATAATTATAATAGTCCATACCTATTACCTACTAACATTATTATTATTATTTTATTTTATTATATAGCAATGATTTACCATTTCCATATATTTAAAAATAATTTTTACATACATTTTAGAGTATTTATACTCACTACACACTCAAAAACACATATTCACTAATTGAACTGTAACAATCCACGATATACGAATGTATTATATACGTTCAAAATGTAAAAATGTAGTATGTACCTATTATTTTATTTTAATTAACATGACGGGCGGAAACCCATTTAAAATACCTATAGTACAATATTTGGTTTATAATTTTATAAATTGAACTATACATAATAATATGTAACATAGCAGCTGATACCTATGGACTATAAGCTGATTAAGTTAAATTTGTATTAAATTTGTACTTTCAAAATTATAACACGTTTATATAGATATAGCCGATATAAGTTAGTACTTATATTATATATTTATATAGGTATAATGGTATATTATATACTAAGAATTGTTCAACACTTAAACTAAAATACTGAATATTACAAATAAATGCATTTCAATTTGCTTACGATTATATCCAGTTTTAACAGTTTTATAAATGAATTATAAATTAACAACTAACTATATCAATATTTAATAATTATTTCTGTACAAATATATAGCTATTATATTTTAACATTTGGTGTTTTGTATAGAGTGTTTAAGTATAAGGCAAATCGCCTTGGTGTATAGGCTGTGTATCTAAGCAGTGTGCATATTTAAAAACAATTATAATATTGACAAGGCCAAAAAGGCCAAAAACCTATTGAGTATTGTATGTAATACAACTATAATAGGTATAGTATTAGGTATACTATGCAGGAATTTCAAGAATTGTTAGAGTATAATATAGTAAGTAATGATTTTTTTAATAAGTACTATGTTTTCGATGATAAGTATGAAAATTATAAATTTATAATGTTCAGATATTCCTATTTAAGTAACAAACTAAATTAAATAACGAAAAATTTCTAAAAATTGAAAAAAAAAATGGTAATAATCAAAATTTCTCTTCAAGAGACACTAAACAATTACAATATATAGCCAAAGTAGATAACACTAGAAAGAAATATGCAAAACGATAAGGACGCGCCTTATAACAAATCAAATTGAGCTAATAATATGTTATTGCTTTAACTCTTAGATAATTATTACGAATATTATACATAGTACGTATGGTATACAGAGTGATATATTTAAAAATTTGTATATAACTTGTTCTTACCTAAAAGTAATATTTTTTTCTTAAAAATAAGTCATAGTTAATTTTAATAAAAAATCTTCAAAAAGCTAACCTATTACTTTGCTTAATTTAAAAATGTTTGATTAATTCCTATATACTATAGTAAATTTTCAAAGATATATTTTTTGAACCAATTACATCTATTAAATGTACATTAATCCAAAGTTTAAAACATATATTGTATTAAATGTATTATACATTTATAATTCATATTATAAAATAATTATGGACAGGTATACCTAATTCAATTAGTTTATGTTTTTCCCACCAGAATATTCTAACATTTAACATTAATTTCTAAATTAAATATCAACAGCTAGTTTTATAAAGAATATAGAATAAACATTGTTCTTATTTATATACGGTTAATGAATTATTTTAAAAATCATATTTAAAAAACTTAATGATTATTCCTTAAGCTTATGAAATACTTTTCTCATTTCTGTGTAGGTTAAAGTGCTCGTGAGTGAACAAAATTAAATCCTATTTAAATAATATAACACCAAAACCTTAAGCAAAAACCGTGAACACACGTAATTCATTTAACACGCGATTTGATGGTTTTTTTTCTTTGGTCTTTGACCTTAAATACACATTGATTATATTCAAATAATTTTTTCCATAATATCCATGCAACTACTGACGCAGTTTTGATAGCAATAAAATGTTTCTGGCATTAGATTTTTTTAATACTTGAACTAAAAATCGAATTGTAATTAGTAATTATTGTTGTTACAATATCATAATGTAATCGTTTAATGATTTTTTTTTATATATTTGTTAAAGTACCTATTTTTTTTTTACAATAAAAACATTTTCCAATATTTCATTGTACCTACTAAAACTATGCATACATGTGTAGCAAAAGTTACAATCGGTCGATTACATCATAATATTGTACGTTTATAACGAAAAAATAAAATAAAAAACGACTATCATAATAGTAACGATTCCTCATTTTATCAATTACTTCCGCAAATCGGTTGTATATTTATATATTATATACTTATATTATAAGTTATAATAATAAAATAATGTCAACCACATAAAACAGAATATTATATACTATGGTCGTTTACAGTAATATAATATAGAGCTCGCATCTTATCTAGGTTCGCAGTTGATAAGATTAGAAGGACCGCTAAAAAAAAATCATAATAATAAATAACGTTGAAACCGCATTCCCAGACGTGTGTAACGAAAATGCGATGAGTAAAATACAGCATAACAATTATAATATATTATATTGTGGCGGGGAGCGTGGTGTATATATTATTACGGGTGAAGCTTTTGTAGATATGCAACACTATATATGCGTATGTATGAGTATTATATTTGAATCGTTTGCGCGATGCAAAGGCTCTTTTGACGACGGCCACGCCTTTTTCAGTTCGCGTCTGTCAACCGCACGTTCTGGTTTTGGTTTTCTGTGTCAAATATTATCGACGTACGTTTTATTCGGTTTTTTTTTTCAAGTGCACGTTATTATTACAAGTTTGCCGCACAATATTATAATTTTGTTAAAAAAAATATATATATATTAAAACACGTAATATATAACATGATGTTATAATTTTTTTTCTAGCGTCATATCGTATATACATATGCGTGTACCGTTTACTCAATCCGAATTTATTTACAATTAATCATTTCGTATATAGTTTTTAATGTTGCACCTACAACTATATTATACATGTTAGCTGTTATATTGTATCGACCGATTTTGTTTTTTCATTATTATAATATTCATGACGGAAAAAATAATAATACAGTTTTCGTTTATAAAAATTATAATGTTATTTAAATGGTTCATGAAACGGTTTTCATATATGGCAGTACGTATCGGCTCCGCGCCGTGGTGTTTCCTGTTGCGTAAATATTCAACTTAAAGGTCAAAGGATATCATCAAGTGGCAACGTTACTAATGAGTTACCCGGGATCCAAGTTCGATTTTAAATATTTGTTACAACACTATAATATTCTGTATTATACCACGTGTGTATTTTTAAATGTTATTTTGTGCTTCTGTATACCTATCTAGTTTACAATAAAATGTATATCAATATTACAATACTCACAATATAATAATTTTTTTCTATTAACAGGAGCTGAACAATTAGGCAACACATAGAATAAATATATAAACAACAATAATAAGTCTGAATTTATTATAAAAAAGTGTAGTTACATTTTTGTAATCAATACAAGTAATTTCAACCATATATTATAATATTGTACTTTATAATATGTTGTTCAATTATAACATTTTAGACACTCGATAAATATTTCTCAGAAGATTTATGTTTAATTATTAAATTCTCAGTAAACTCATATCAAATTAATTGCTCAACTTTTAGTATATTGCATTAATTCATCTTTGCACCAGATTTTTTTTTATTAACTTTATGACATAGTTGAAACGTTTTAGATATTTTTTATAAAGAATAATCAGTAAAAATAAAATTATTTATAGTCATTTGTATCCAGAAAAATTTCGTTGCAATAGATATATTTTTTATATTAAATTCAACAAATATTTTAAGAAATAAAAACGATTAGTCGTTATAATAAATGATATTGATTTGTATAGGTATTAATAACAAGTTAAATAATACATTTTGACAAAACAAACGTGCACTTTATACTATTTACTTTTGAAAATAATATAATATTTTATTTAAATATTTTTCATACATTTGGTCCGTACAAATAAACTGATAATCTATGTTCAAAGATATAGTCTATAATTAATATGTTAACAAATGTTTGGACCCCTGTGTGTTTTTAATCTCATAAATTCGAAATGGTTTAAAATATTATTAACGAAAATAATATGCATACATTATATTTGTGTGTTTCTCGTTATATAGACTTCAACGTCTATGAAACCTCACACTGTGTTTATCATATTAGATAAGGCTGTTTGCCCTAACTAAAAGGCCAAAGATCATGTTTGCGCGTTATCTCGGTACAGCTTAGGTCATCCGTTAGCGCTCGTCGACCTTTGCGCGCGCAACCGATATATTTATGTAAGAGCCGACGTACTCAGCGCGTCAGTTCTCCGTCAGACAGATAGCTGAACGATCTTGGGCAGCCGGAGTTCACTAGTATTATTTTGTTTGCTCTAATACTTTTTATTCGTGTACAGTTTTTATTTCAAGTTACATCTGTATTATTATATTATTTGACGGTTAATATCTTGGTATTATTATTACAATTATTATTTTATATTTTTTTTTACATTTTTACATGTAGGCATCCCTCGGCGGACCCTTAAATTACGGCCACTATTGCAAGGGACATCGTCCGATTCGCATTTTAGAACTACAGTTCGTCACAGGTTAGTTGGTTTATTATACACCACGAAATAATTAAATTAATTAAAGTTTAATAGATACTTATGTGATCTAATTAATTAATTTATCATTTTTTATTTTTCAATGTATACAATTTATCCAAGCCTTGTATAAATTATTTAAATTAATTATTATAGTCATTACCTACGTATTTATTATTATTATTATTTTTAATTAATTTGAACAACGGACGATGTCTGTTTAACTTAATTCCTTGTTCACAGTTATTATCAGTTTTAATTTTATTACTTACTGCGATTGCTTTTAAAGTGTTTTTATATTGGTGCCATAAATTATTTTAAATACTATAAACGTTATAAAACTATATTGTAACAATATTTTTAAATTTATTTCTTGATGATTTAATTTTTAAATATAACATTAATTTCAATTATTTTGTATAATTTGAATTAATTTGTAAATGTATTCGTTTTTGTAATCAGATGTTAACTTATGATTTTATTGTTTATTTTATATAACTTTAATACGCTTACATATAGTTATCGTCTGCAGTACTTACTTTGGATCTGTTAACGTCTTACTTGGGCAGGATTAGAGTGATAATTTATATATCTAATACTGTCAGGTAATGATGTCCTCAGTTACCCATATATCATCGAAAACGCAGAATCCAGTATCCAGTAAAAGCTGTACCTAGGTACCTATATTGTAAACTAATTTCTTTCATGAAATGTATGTACAGTAAAAATTGATGTTGTTAATATAATGTATTTATGCATATAGTCTTGTTCATACACTATATAATAAGTTAGATATGAACAATGACTATGTACCTATATATGTAAAACATTTTTTATATACATAATATACCTATTAAATATTTTATAGTATTAAAATTATATTGTATTATATTTTATAATTTTTTTCAAATGCCTATGGTATGCACTATGTAGATATCAGAGTTGGTGAAACGTCTGACACAAAATTATGTTTAGGAATGTTTTGTTTAGTAGGCTAAAATCAAAAGGCGGCTGATGGAAACATGTGCGAGCCAGATATTAGTGTCATCGAAAGATTTATGAATGACTTCGAAATACCTCCTGGCCAGACGAATTTGACACATCAACAAATATAAGTAACCAAACATAATATAATATAAAAAATTAATAATTATAATAATTAATAAATAGCTACCGTGTTACATACCTATATATGTATGTAATATTATAGTTAGATTAAGTAAAATGTGTAGGTTTTTGTTTAAATAATTAAATTAAATGACCAATGGACAAAATATTTAAACTTTACTATCAAGAGGATGTTGGCGCAATATTTATTTTCTCTCTTAGACCCACATACAACATAGATAAAATGCATTCATGTAAAATTGTTTTTTTTTTTTATGATTTTAAGTAATCTTATAAATAACCTATTATTAAAAATTCTAGAGGATAATATTATTGAGGGTTTGACATATTACATTTTATTATTAATTAATTTTATGTTCGACTTTAAAGTTAAATTCTAAATTAAAATTAATATTAAATTATTTTTTTTGACAATATTTAGGTAAAACGATATCATACCCCTCAAAAATATCATTCTCAATAATTTTTTTAATGTGCGAATTTATTCTGATATTACTAAAAAAAAAACATAGAAAAAATTATTTTACGTGAATGTGTTTTATCTGCGTTACGTAGTGTAGGTCAGATGTGCAGTAACATCTTACCTTTGTTAACTATATTTTCGTTAGGTACGCAATTGTTTTACTCCAGTATTAATCTGTAAATAGTTTTTATGACTTTGAACAAATTAATTACTAATGTTATTCGTTAATGTGCTTAATATTTATACCTAATTGAATAAAATTAATATTTTATTTTCCGAAAATCGTATAAGCTTACCTTTAAAATTTTATCATTAGTTATATTATAGGTGCCTATGTATCTATAATATATATGTGTATAATATATATATGTATTTATAGACATATTGACGTATCATATTGGATTATACCACTATATTATATATTATCTAAACATTTCTCACATTTAATAAAATTAAGATACATAACCTACGTAGTATAATACCGTTTCTTGACTAAAATTATATATTAAACATTAATAATAATGTTGTTTGATCTTATATACAAACATTCTAGGCATAAAGCCTAGAAAATATTATCAACTGATCTATAACCAGTAAAATGTCAACGGCTTCTTAATCAGAATAATGTAATACAAACGTTAGTATGACAGACATTGAGACATGTAGTATTTATAAATATATATGTAATAATATTTTACATACATCGTATTGGTATCTTATCGGTGCATCACTATTAGGTACGGTATTGTTTTATAATTTTAAATTTGAATAAAAAAAATCAACATTAATATAATAAAAACAAATCCAATACTATATAATATATCTATACCTCCGTTAAAACAATGATTAGAAAGTGATAAATCTTTATATTGTAACGATTCGTAGCAGTATACCGTTATTATAAATAATTTTAGTAGTCATAATTTAATTTCATTAGCTTCTTAGTCATGCATTCAAACATAATAATACCCTAAATATCCCCTTTACACCCTAGTTATTGTAATTACTATTTAAATAATCATACATGTATATATTATGTTGTGACTTTTAAATGTGTTTAATTTTTAAGTTATAATTGTTTCCTTAGATTTTTATGTATTTTATTATTGTTAATTCATCCGGGCTAAATGCCATTACAAGTTTTATATATAATATTATGATTACAAGATAAATTTAACAGAAAAAAAAATAGAAAAACAGAGTAATATTTATTAACAGTACAATTAATAAATATAATAAAAATAAAATTCACGTATAAAATCTAATGATATAGTTATAAAAAACTTAATTTTTATAATCATTCAGTATTAATTATTAAATATTAAATTCATTGGTAACTAGTATTATTATAAATTTACTGAATTAAATACCTTCATAATTTGCATTAAGTTCTCTTTTACGCTCGGCTGTAATAATTGTTTAAATTTTAGAAAATTTTAATGAGTTTAGTATAAGAAATATTTTATACAATTGTTACTACATTATTATTATTGTAATTATTGCTCCTCTATTATAATTTAAATTAATTTAAACATTATTTCATAGTAATAAAATAATTTTAAAAAGTATACAAATTCATAGAATATTTATTAGTCTAAAACCAAAGATAAATATGTATTTTAACAATATAGTAGAATCTCGATAAGTTGAATTTCTCGATAACTCGGAGAAAATCATTCCATGTGAAATCTCTTGGGCTTCGAATTATTGAGATTCTATTGTGGATATTATATTAAAGCTAATAATGGCATTTTATTTAATATTAAAATAACTTATCTTTAGAAAATATATTGAAAATGAAAAAAATGTTTAGTTGAATTTAGAAGTAGCTATAGGTACTTGTTTATATTTTGTTGTTAAGAGAGTATATTAGACATTAGTATACTCGCTTTTATACGAATTAAATTATTTAAATTACTTATTTTTTCATGACAAACTTATTGGTTATTTTACTTATTAGTAAAAATAAAATAGTGATGCGATTTTTTAAATGCACAAAGAAAAAATTACATATTTATTTATATAATTTGATAGATCTAATAAAAAAAAAACAATTTGTGTAAAACAATGAACAGATTTCTTTCTATGTTATAGCTTTAAATACTAAGGTTATTAGTTTACAAAAATAAATATTAATAAATGTTTCAAAAGAGAAGAATATACAGTGGAGTGACTAAATTTAGTTTCACTTTATAGAGATTTAGATGTATGCAAGCTATATATTCTAAATCATTTTTTATTCATAATTCATAATAATCTATATATTTTTAGATTCTGAACGAAGTGATGAATGTATTGATTTTATAATGATGCGTGTGTGTTTTAGATTCTGAGCGAAGCGATGTATTGATTTTACAAAGTCTTTTTTTTTTTGGTCTGTGTATAACAGACACGTAACGTGTCAAAATAATGCTTCAATTTCAAACTTTGGGGGTGGTTTCCGATGTAAAAGTGAATATCCTTGGTTCATTATAGAGGTCAAAAGTAATCATTTTCCAACAGTTTTCAAAAAAATTGAGAAAAACAAAAAATGACAGAAAAACGGGAATTTTTACTTGAAATTTTCATAAAATGTTTATGTCAGTGTTATCTACAGTTATACAGTTACATTTTCAAAAATGTTTGACTTTTTTCAGTTATTTATAGACCATAGAACTTTTAGATTTTTAAGAGAATTTTTTTTTGAAGTGTCGATAAAAAATTTTTGGATGACCAAAAAAACTTGAAAATTTAATACAAGGTTCCTTATGAGTTGTTCTTATTGTAGCTAAAAAACATTAAAAATCGTTAATCACAATTTTTTTTTTTAAGCGTTTACATTTTTAAATTTCTATAAAATCTGTCGAAAACGCGAAAACTTGCAAGTAATTTTAAAATTGAAAAATCATAAAAAATTTTATGTTAATAACTAAGGATTAAAAATACAACACTAAGTTTTCCATAAGTTTTCCTTCAAGTATCTATACAGAAATTTTGAAGCATCATTATAGGAAAAATTTTAAGTGCGTTTGAATTTTAAATTTTTACGAAATCGCGTTACGATAACGATTTATCAAACGATTTTAAATATTTGTAATTACTCAAAAAGTATAAGTCGTAGATACTTGAAAATTTCACCAGTTATTTAAATTTGCATTTTCTTTACATGATTTACTTTTCAAAATATTTTGACTTTTTTGAGCTATTTATAGACAACTGAAATTTTCAATTTTTCTGAAAAAAAATTTTTTGAAGTGTCGATAAAATTTTTTTGGCCCAATCAAAATACTTGAAAATTTAATACAAAGTTAGTTCCTCATATGTTATTCTTATAGTGATTAAAAAATTATAAGAAATTACTAAGAATACATATGCACAATTTTTTTATTAGCATTTGAAATTCAAATATTGACAAAAATTCGTCAAAATCATGAGTATTTGCAAATTATTTTGTAGGTATAATTCATAAAAAGTTTTGTATAAGTAGCTAAGAGTTGAAAATTAAATACAAGGTTTTTCATAAGTTTAGCTTACAATACTTATAAAAGAAGTTAAATGTTAGTGTATTCAGGCCATTAAAACATAAACCACCTTTTTCACCAACCATTCGAAATGATATCCTAGGCTGACAAATCATCTTCGTTCAGAATCGTTTTTCGTATACAATGATACCTATCATTTGATTCAAATTTAACACTCCTATAATATATAATAATGATCCATACGGCACCTAATGTACAGCAGACCGATACCCACTTACCCACTTTTTTATATTGATTATATATTTTTACTTTTATGCCATGAAAAAGAAATCAATTGTTTGCGATGTTTTCATTCTTGTAAAGTTAAATAATAAACTTATAATATATTTTAATTTAAAATTAAGTTTTGATAAAAACTATTTGCCTAATAATCCCTATTGTACCTACTGCTTATTTTTTAGAAAAAAAATCATACTCTCAGTGGTTTACATATATTATTATAAGTATAACTACTAGCTATAACTATATATTTTATTAATACAATGACGTTTAAAATAAGTATTACGTGAGCCTGCTAATTTATTTATTAGAAATTATTTTTGAAGAACACTGCATAATAATACATATACTAAATTGATGATTTATATTGTTGTCAATAATAGCACCCCTTTTATATAAATTCACAACACTGCAGACATCACTTATATATTATTATATAATACTAATCGCCAATTTAAATAAAATACCAGCATTTGAGGACTTAAATTGGTAGACAAAAAATAAACAAAAAACTTAATAAGAAAAAATACATTGAAAAGAGAGTACGAATACTGTATAATGAGAGTAGTGGAGAGTACTACGACTAAGTATAGTAACTAACTCTCATGAAGGCTATGGCGAACACATGCGTTGAAACATAATAATAAATGATCAAGCTGTCTAAATACGTATATGGTGGGGACGGAGAACCATACGGGTTACAACTACTATTATATTGACTTTATTAAACAGCACCACTCCATTCCTGCTGGCTTCCGTTTAAATTACATTAATCTGAGAGATTTTTTCAAAAAAGACCAATATTCACCAACAAGGGCTCGCAGTGTTCTATAGAAACAAGTTTTGGATAATTAAAACTGTACGACACATACCATAATATACCTCAATATTATATTATATAATATACTACATTATATGTATAAAAAAAATAATAATCATAATTCATTATTCAATAAATCAAGGTATAGGAGTTAATAGTAGATAAATACAAACATGAATTAAACAAAAAAAATGTTTTTAAATTATGAAAGAATAATTTTGAAATAAAAAAATATCAAATCGAACTATTAAGAAAAAAATGTATATTGTATATAAATATTTTAAAATAAATCAAAAACAGTCAACTTGTCAACTCACTTAGGTATTTTTAGTAAACGCATATCATCACCTCAAAATTTTAAATTATGCAGGTAATCTAGCACTCCCGTGTATTTAATAATAAACTTTATACTTACGTTACACTAATAGAATTTATTTATAATAGTAATAAATATGAAATATTAAATTACAAGATAATTCATAAGTATTTGTATTAGATTATTATTATTATAAATGACAAAGAATCTCGAAATCGTTAAGATTTAAAATTATTATTTTTCTTAAAAGTTAGGTTAGGTTAAAAATTATTCAAGTTTTAAAATTTATGAATATTAGTATGTTATAATGTTATATTTGCAATATATACACAATAAATTTGAAGATAAAAATGGTCACAATCAAAACATTCAAGACACTAAGTACATAATATAGCTAAGAGAAAAAATGTCCTACACACAAAACTAGTACAGTCAACTTGTAACCAAGTACACGTATATTATCGATATATTAATATACATAATATAATCTATGTCTGTTATGGCCGTATAGGAGGTAATTTGACTGTATTCAAATTAGATTGCTCCAGGAACAACTGAAGTAAATTTGAGTGAAAATATCAACCTTACTATATTTGAGAGACAATCCGTGTGCGCTTAAATAAATTTATGTTACGTTAGTTAGTTTCATTAAATTTGTTATACTAGCTATAAGGGTGTATCTTTGTTTATTGTAGATATTATATATAATATATTATATGCACAATAAATAACTGTTCTACATATTTGCCTAAATATTTTTATTGTGTACGGCGTGTTGTGTAGGCAATTTGGCGTCTTTGATAAGATATATTTTATGAAAGTTACAGCAATGACGACGTCTCTTTTGATATTTTTATAAACTAAGTCGTAAATTGGTGAACATTTTCAAGAAATATAAATTTTAACAGCCCACAATAGCTGAGTGATAAATGTATTGTTTTTAAAATGATATAAGTATAAATAGTATAATATATTATATTTTTTGTTTTGCATCTTTAATTCTTCAATTAATTTTTGTGTTTGTAAACTTTTTTTTGTAGTAAAAAAAAGTACTTTGATCTTAAACTTTAAGGGTAATTTCCATTATAAAATTGGATCTAATTGTAGTTTTAGGAAATGGGGGTCAAATGTGAATAATTCCCAAGACTTAAAAATTATTGAAAGAAGCAAAAATAAATTAGTGAGAAAACGGGATTTTTATTTTTTCCCATGTTATTCCTAATTTGTATGTACTAGTTTATTTGAAAAATATACATATTGTAATTATTCTTGTTACGCTACTACACTCTTTTTATAATATATTATATTGTAGCGTCATCATAGAAAAGTTAATAATTTAAAACCGTATTTATTTTTGGTTGCCAGCGGTATTTGGCGTATAACTATAATAACAATAATGGTCCGAAAATGGTGCGACAACAGCGGTCACTTGGTGGTCAAATAGTCAACGTAGGTACTAGAAATCCTATAATTTTCATCATTACTTACTCAGTTTCTCTTTGAATAATTAAAAATATTTTCACAACTTTTTATTCACGTTTAAATTTTGATTTATTAATCGTGAAATTTTTAATTTTAATACCTACTATTTGAAAATTTTGTTCAAAGTTTCTCATAAGTTTTCCTCACAATAATTTTAAAAAAGATTAGTATAAACACTTGATTTTCTAGGGCTATTTTAATGTAATTATTGTATTTACATACCTACATAAGAAATAACGATTTTCAAAATTTTTTGAAAATATAAAAATGTTATTCGTACTTTTAAATCATTTCGCATATTTTTGTTAATTAATAATTATACATTATAACATTTTAAAAATATTTTTATAAATGTTAAATTATTTATAATACCAAAATTACTACACACCAATTGATTGGTGTGACGATTACCGTATAGAACGAGTGCAACAATAGATAGTTAATAGTTAAGATCAATAACAATAATATATATAATAATAAAATAATTATATAAAAATATAATAAATGAGACGTTTTTGGCAACAAATAATAATAAAAAAAATTATTTCTTATTTAATAAAATATACTCATATTTAATATAAATAAATTAGTTTACAAACCATTGATGTTCAGAATAGTTTCGTGTATGCTCTATTGCTATGATTCATAGTTGAATTATTCTATTTATCTATCATGTTCATTAGTGAGTAACATTGTTGAATATTAAAATTTTTAAGTTTTGAATTAGTTTGAGTAGCTGAGTACCTAATGATATCTTAATAATTCCACATTTCCACTAAAATTTTCCACCGAGGTCGAGTTGAAAATATTGGTATTCTTCCATGGAATTTTAGGAAAAGTACTCAAGGCCTTTATAAACAGATATTAATATATTTTAAATGCAATAAATAAAATTAATTTTTTTTCATGTATAACTAAAGATAATAATTATAAAAGACAAAAGTGATAGTTCTATCTACATTCTACAGGGCAATATGTTTGTCCAGTAGTCGTCAGAATATAGTATATAGTATCAATAGTATATACTCCAGCACTCTTTGCTGTAGAATGCACAGCCTTATACATATATATATATATATAATATATACTATATATTATATACATATATATATATATAATATATACTATATATTATAGAAGTAGAATATAGATAGTACTTATCATACTTATCACTATTACGATTAATAATTTGTTATTATTCAGTTTGGGCTGTGCGCCTGTGCCTGTAGTTGTAGTAGTTAGTAGTTACACCATAACAAAATATTTGATTTATTTTGTCAATTTTATCTACTAGTTTGTTGTTATTAGTTATTTATATAAGTTATAATATAGTTAATGATTGAACTATAGTTCTTATTTTTTATACAAAAAAGTTCATTGCCAGCCAAGACTAGTTTTTAAGTGTTATTTTATACTTGTTTTCTGTTAAAAATAAATTTTTATTTTAATTTCAACAATTTTTTTATTATATAATGGGTGGTAAAAAAGCTCCGTCGTATGTATTTATTATTATTCTATTATTAGAACCATTATTTTAAGTTTTTTTTTTTTTGTTATATATATAGTAAAAATCGAGTATATGAAAAAGAACGAAGAGATCGTTTGAATGTTAGTTTTGAAGAATTGCGAACTGTTCTTCCACCATCGGACTCAAATGCTTCACTAGGTAAAGCTGACATTATTAACCATGCAATTGATTTAATTCGTGTATTACAAACTGAAAAATTGAAGATATCAAGTATCCATAGTGAGTAGAATATTATTTTGTTTTTGGAAATTATTCTTGTACCTATATAACTTATTTAAAATCTAAATTATATTTTTTTATCTTAGGAAAAGAATTAGTTCGCTTACAAAATAAAGTAACCCATTTATGCACAAGAATCAAACACCTAATATCCATTATGAAAGAATCAAAAATTAAAATACCAAAAGATAGGTCTGTTAAAAAGACCTCAATACAAAACAGATCAAAAATAAAACATAAAAAAGATTCTGGAGTCAGAAATAGTAATGTAAAAAAGTTTAAAAGTAAACAAAAATTAGCTCAAAAAGTAAGGCCTATTACTTTAACTACTAAACCTGTTAATATACCGGTTTTAACTTCAACTAAGCCTACATTTATTTTGCCCAATGGACATTTGATAAAAATTGACACAGCACCTATTATACCTCAATCACAAATTATATTTGATATACCCAAAATACTTTTGTTACCAGATTATAAAAATTCAGAAGTTTTAATTGCACCAAAAAAAAATGATGCAACTATTACTACATCTATGAATAAAAGACCTATACCATCATTAGTAACATATAATAGATTATTAAAAGAAACTAATTTTTTGAAGGATACTAAAGTAGAACTAACTAACAATAAAAAAGTAAATAGTAAATCTGAAAATAAAATCGAATCTAATAAAATACAAAAAGTTGAAAAAAAAATTAAAAAAAATAAAATAGAAGTAAGTGATAAACTTGGTTGTACAGAACCAGTAAAATCAAACGATAACAGAAGTACAACAAGTCACACAATTGAAGCTATAGTTAAGGATATCAATCAAGATAAAAATGAAAAACCTATTGAAAGAGAAGAAATTGTAACATGTAGCACAATTAGTGATGGAAATAAACATTTATTAAAATCTGTTGAAACAGATAATAATAAAACAACAACTAATTCTCCAGAGTGTTTATCAGCAGCTCAAACTACATCAACTGTTGTTAATTCATTAAGTATATTAACAGAAGAAAATCAAAGAAAATCTATAGAAACAGCAAAAAACATTATCTCTTGTTTTGATGACATACGGTTACCAATACCTAACACAGATTTTTCTACGGATTTATTTAATTCTCTTCAGGGGCCAGTTGGAGGACACCATGCAGATTCGATGTCTCCTACAGAAGCTTTTCTTCTTTCGTTTCCCCTGGTTTCAACTTCAAAAAATACTAATATTTTAAATGAATCTGAACAAACTGAAATGCACTCAGCTACACCCACAACAATATTGCAAATTGGTAACTTAGAATCCCCGGCTACAGAATTATTCCAAAAGAATGATGATGATTGTGAAAAGGATCAAAATAAAGATAAAATGAAAGATCAATTCGGTTTTAATGTCAAACCATTCTATAATGATGGGTATTTAGACATTAATAAAAAGAATGATCAACATTATGGTTATAAAGAAGTCAAAAAATTAAAGGCAATACCTCCACCTCAACCAACTCCTTCTACTTATCATAAGACATCATATAATGATATTTCTTCTTATTATAGAACAACTCAATCAAATTCCGATCTTTGGAGGTATACTAGTTATAATTCGTTTGATAAAAATCTTAATAAAAATATTAAAAAAACTGATAAATCTACATCCACAGTATTTGCAAACAATGTTCCTTATGTACCATATGACATAAATACAGTTAATTCAACTAATACAACTACGTATATTGATACTGAAAATTATCAAGATGTTTGGCCACACAAACCGAAACAGAAAAAAAAACAAAATGAAAAGAGTGTTCCAGTTAACTGGATGACAGATAAAGGCTGTCAAAATTCTTATGCTAAAAAAGATGACTATAACTATCAAAAGAAAAATAATTTTGATATGTCTTTTGATTTGCAGTCAGAACCTAAACAAACATATTCATGGTCGCCATCAAAAACTATCCCTTTATTACCTCATTTGGATACTAATATGCCTTCAACATTACCGACTCTAGTAGGAGATTTAGCTTTGAATATTAATACAGGCTCTAATACTCCATTTGATCAAAGAGTTTATGAATGTAACAAAAAAAGTGACAATATAATCCCTGTTACAAGTACTGAACAAAATATGCTGAATTACAAATCTCGTTCTGTTAATTCAAATTTTCTATCTGTTAGTCAGTTAGTAGAACAACCAAAGACTAATGACAAACGAAAAGGAAGAAGTTGTGCAAAGGACTATTGTTGTGTGTACCAAAATCAGAAAACTGATAAAGATTATTATCAAAATCAAACTAAACAATATTATCCTGAGATTAATACATTTGAACAAGATCAATCTTGGGTACGATCAAAATATTCACATGATTCTAGTAGATCAACTAATCATAGTGCTGAATCTTTAATTAGACATCAACAAAAACATGGTTCTGTAATAAAATCAGGCTCAAAAAATCAAAATTTAACTAATAAACAAACTAATTGTTATAGAACAAGCCAAAAATCAAGTTATATTAACAACGAAAATTTTGGCAATTATTATAATCAACCCAATAGTAATTATCTATATGAAAATAGAAATGATGTAGATAAACAAACTTCTTCATATCAAATACCAACTAATTTTTATACTCCTCCAACAACTACAAAGCATAATATTTCAAATTATATACCTTTACCTACAACATTTAGTATGACAAGTTCAAGTTATAATAAACCAGTTCAACATTTTACCCAGAACACAAATAACTATTACAACAGCAGTAGTAATGTGAATGCTTTAACAAACTTCAATTTAAGTACTATATTTCCAGAAATGATTGATAAGGTAAATTTTTACTATTACTTATTACTTATTGGCATAAGCGTGCGTATAAGGTAATTAATGTAGGCTGTTGAATCATTATTACTCTACAGCAGTGAACTTTTCTTTCTATGCATAATGATTATTGGTAGTATGACTAATAGATATTAGGTGTGTTAAAATTTATTATACTGCTCATAAGTATTATAGGTAGGTAATAAACTAATAAATAATAATAATACAATTAGGAGTGTGTGTGAGTTGAGTAATACTACTAGTAACTAGTTACTAGTACCTAGTTTAATTTTATAATTTATAATTATAAATTTCTAAATAATATTAAATGTTACCCTTTGATATATTCCAAAAATTTAAATAACTATTGGACCAAAACTTAAGTTTAAACATAAATATTTATATGATCTATAACTACTCTACTAATAATGTCTATTGCGCACGCTAATGCTTATTGAACATGCTTATAAGTTATAAATATAAAAATATTTTTAGGAACCAAATATAACTCCTTTAGGCGTACCAAGTAAAAATAATGAATTTGATGTTATGAATAATTATGGAACCAATATACATTCATCTTACTAAATGAAAACTATTAAGGTAAGTTTTAATAGATTTAATATTTATTCTACATTTTAAATACTACATTTTCTGTTGGAGACTACTCAGTGTTTACAAATTTATAATATTATGAATTTGCTTCTATATACTAATTACTAGTTTTTAAAATATTTATATTTTTTAACATTTATTATTGAAATTTGTGGTCTATGTAATTTTTGTGAATATAAATGAATGATACATAAATTTGCCAGTAAAAGACTAAACCTGATATTAATACTAATATAATAATATTTACGAATTATTTACTTGTGGAGACGGGGAATCAAACCCGTTTTTGTGTTGCTATCATAAGCTATATTAGAAGCTATAAAATTAAAAAAAAAAAAATTTAACAATAAAAGTAAAAATATAGTTCTTTCAAAAATGTCATTTTGTTATGAATTCCTACATAAAAATATATTTTTAAACTATTATTACCAAGGCTTATAACTCTATGTATCAAAAATTGTTCAAATATGTACTTATATTATACGTAGTAAAAAAAATATCATAATATGCAGTAAAAATTTGCAACAAATTCTGGAAAAAAAGCAAAAATACACAATGTATTGAATGAAATATAAATTACACAAATTAGGTACATGAAGAAAAAATAAAATTAAAATTAAAAAAATAAATAAACCCAGACCGGTGACGGTCACTATTACGATTTCTTAGTATACTAGAGATTATAATTATATAATATTATAGTAGCCATTGAAGAATTAATTTATTTTTTTAAATAATATAAAATTTAAAATTTTGGTTTGTCAAAGTTATCATACATCTAATGTTCTTTTGTTAAGCTATAAATTTGTAAAAAAAAAAAAACATGTTCTTAAATTTTAAATATTATGCAAATTCTTACAAAAAATAATAAAGTATGCAAAATTATGTAACAAAAATATTTGTACTTGAAATCTGTATACTATGGATTGAATTTGTTATCAAACCAGAATTATTGTAATATGCACTTTCTAAACAAATATGCAAATGCCTATCGTTCTGATCCTTGGTTATTACTTTTTGAGATAATAAATATTTACTGTTAAAAGAATCACTTAGGGCCGTTCTTACAATGTCCTGTTAAAGTTTACGGACACTTAACCGGCAGAATTCTACCGGTAATAAAATCTGTTATCAGTCGGTTGGAGTTAACCAACACTTTACCGGACATTGTAAGAACAGCCCTTAGTAGTTAGTATGTACATTTTATGTATTATATATTTTAGTATTTTTATTAACTTAAATAAAATTATTATATTCAATATTTCAATATCATATTAATTTCATAAATATTTTTTATAATGTATTCAAATTATATCAAGTTAAATGATATTTTAAAAAAAATTCTAAATAATATGGTATTGCCTGTTTACAAGTTTCCGCATGATTTATTCTATTAGGAAAAATTTTAATTTAAGTTATTGTTATTATTATTTATTTATTATATTCTTTATATTAACAAATATGATATTTATAAATTTAACTTTTTTAATTCAGACGTATCTTAGTAGTCATCAATACAAACACTTAAAACTTAATTTATGAATAATAATTTGAAAATTAGTGAAAAAAAAAATTTTTAATAATTTTACATTTTTGTATTCATTTATTTTTATTTTTCATAGGTATTGGCATTGGAGATTTTTATATTTTATAAAAGTAGAAATATTATAAGAAAACTTTTGAAAATTCTAAAAATATGTGTGCTACCAGAAAATTATTCATATTACCTAACGTAAAAGACTGGTAAATATATCAATAGTTTGATCTTATGAATTAATATTAACCATATTTTTAATTGTTTTATAGATATCAATACATTTTCAACTATCAAAATATGATAAAAAAAAAAAAAAATCAGAAGATGATAAATTCTTACAAGTCTATTCTTAATAGATTTTTTTATATTCTATTGTGTTATATAAAGTGATTCAGCAAACATGTACACTTCTTTTTTTTTTTAATAATACAGTTATTCAAAATCTGACTTTTAGAGTTTTTAAATATACGCGAAGACCATAGTTTTAAATTCTTTATATTTTTTAATACTATTTAAGGAGTCATGTGTAGGTACAAACTCGATTTTCAAATGATAACCAGAATCCTCTTATATTCTATAAATTCAACAGATTTTTTTTCTAAAATGTATGATGTATACTAATCAAAATGGGAAACAAGTAGTCTTTGAATTATTATTTAAAATTCATTACATGAATAATAGTTTCATAATAATACAAGTTTTGAAATTATGGGGACTATTTTATAATTTTTAGTAATTAATATTAATCTGTCTTCATTTTTTATAATAAAACTGGGCCAAATTTAATAAATAAATAAATACTAGGCATAACAATTTATTGTAAAAAAGGGAGTTTTCATTTGAAAAATAGTAGCTTGTATTGCCACTTCCTTAAATAATACAAAAAATCTAAATAAATTTAATGTATAATCTAATTTAAATGTTTTGCAAATCAGATTTGATTAAATTCATTATTAAATGAAAAAAAAAAAAAGAAGTGAGCATGTTTGGTAAATCACCCAATATATAATTGTTGGACATTTTTGTAGTATGAAATAAATAGTATTTATTAAACATGTTTAACTTTTTGTAATTAATTCCTCTTCTCAGTAAAAAATTAAGTCAACAGATATAATTATAAACATTATACCATTTACCATATTGTATATCAATGACAACCAATAATTTAGAAATACTCAGTGTATTAATTCTTTAATATCTTTGGTTGTTATTTATATTTTTAATAGTAAAATTATTATTCTAATGTTTAAAGTGTGTTACTCTTGTTTTGATTTTATAAAAATATTTAACATTTTACTTTCCCTGTGCGACTTTTCAGAAAATCATTTTTCCACATATTCTTTTAAGCTGCCAAATTTAATTGATTTTAGTTTTGTTATAAAGTTTAAAATTTATTCTATAAACATACCAATATAACAATATTACATAACAATATTATTTTCATATTCATTTTAAATGTATAAAAATCTTAATTGTTTTTGAGGGAAGTATATCATTTTGGTTAATAACTTAATATTTTTATTAGTTCAAAGATTTTAAAGAAAGTTAATAATACACATACAGTGTACTCTACATTATCCACGGAATAGAGTTGTAAGGAAACCAAGATAAGCAAATTCTATGAATAATGATTTTTTTTATCAAATGTATCAACTATTATCAAAAAGTATTAATATTAAACAAGTATATTGTATTTTAAGTCGTTATCGAGTAATCGGCTATTACACCCAAACCGGTAATGTTGTATAAATTTACAATGTAAAGATATAGATTATATTATATATATGTATGTAGATGATTCCGCGTAAGACAACGGATAATCAAGATTACACTTTATATTATTCTAATAATAGCTAAGAAAAATCTATAAAATCATATTTTTTTTTTTTTATATATATGTATTTGGATGAAAACATTGAATATATTTACAAATTTTGTTTAATTAGTGAAACTGTATTTCTTCTCATGAGACCTTGAAATTTAATTTCATAATTATTATAAAGTCTTGCTAACCACATTCAAAAAATTACGAATTGTACAAACTGACATTTGAATATTTTTTTAGCATGTTATTTTCTTAATTTTTTTTTTTTTTTATTAAAATTGTGAGTTAATTTTAAAATAATGAAAACATTAAATAAGGCTAATCTAATAACACATTTCTTTAAAAGGAATCACAGGAAAAAAATATTAATGTCTTATTGTTTAAGTTCAGAAATCAATTTTCCTAAGGTAAAAACGTAAATTAATTCCTTAAAAAAAAAATTATTTTGAAAACTTTGATAATACTAAGAATAACAACTAGCTAATTTTGTATTCAATTTCCAGGTCTTTTAAGTAATAGTTTGATACATTTTTATAATTAAAAAAATGATTGGAAAAGTTTTATATTGAAATAAATGAATATCTAAATATAAAAATTTACTAGTTTTATAATTTTGTTAATAATAAAAAAAAAAATATATGTATATAGGTTGAAATATAATATGAACAACTTTAAAGGAGCCCTTCCATTTCTTGCATAAATTGCATATATGCATCATCTTTAGTCTGTTGTCCAGCTTGTTGGTTACTAGCAGCAATATTAGATTTATATTCTGCAGCTTTATGTTGTTCCCATGCATTATCTCTCTTGTTTGGTCTACCATCATCTCTTTTCACTCGGATTGATGTAGGCAAGAATCGTGTGATATCAGCTGCGAGATTTCTATTACAAATGATATAATTCACATCATTAGTTATTAACTAGATATTATAGAATAAATATACAATATTAGGTGTACCTCATTTTTGGTTTTGCTTCAATAGTAGATCCAGTATTATGTTGAGCTTCATCGCGATTAATAAGTTGAGGTTCAGCACTCACAATATTTGGTGTTACAGCAGTAGCAGCAGCAACAGCAGCTGTATTCATGTTATTATGCATACCAGAGTTATACCTCATCATTCTTGGTGGCATTCCTGGAGGGGGTCCAGGGGGTAATCTCACATGCATACGAGGTGGTAAACCAGGTGGAGGTCCAGGAGGTAACATTGGTGGTCGACCAGGAGGTGGGCCTGGAGGCATTCTACCAGCGGGTCCACGGTATGGCATAGGTGGAGGAACACCCACGGGTAAACCTATATATACATACATAAATATAAAACAGTGCAAATATTGAGTTTATATTCAATAATAAATATTTATCATACTTGGTGGTAATCCTGGAGGTAAACGTCCTGATGGAGCAGGTAAGGGTAAAGAAATTTCATTAGCGTCTTCATGTTTTCCTGTTGAACTCCTTTTTTGAACTTCATCAATCTAAAAATAAGTTTAATTGTTTGAACTAGTAAAAATTATATAAAATTGAATTAGTATTTAATCATTCCTAACCTCTCGCATGAACATCTCTATATCGTCAGTAGTTTTATTTTCTTTACCAGAATCTTCTGGGTCAGCAAATCTTAATGTGCGTGAACGTTTTGGAGCTAAGTGTAAAATAAATACTAAAATATAATATTAACAATAACAATATTAACTTAGTCATCAACAAACCAGTTTCTCCATCACTAGAATCATCTTCATAATCATCATCATCCTTTTCTTCATCTGTTAATACTGGTGGAACACCTGGGGGCACACCTGGTGGTCGTTTTTTCGTACCAGATATTGGTGACATTGGTGGACTACTAAAAAAAAATAATACTTGTCTCGTAAGTATTTATACAAAAACAAAGTCTTAATAGAAAATAATATAAATAATTACTAACGTGTATAATGGAGGCTTTTTCAATATTCCTAAAGGCAATTCATTAGAATTATATCCTGTATCAGAAGCAGGTAATGGAATATTAGATGTCATGACAGGTAATGGAATTTCATCAACTGATACTTGTTGAGCTGTTTTTACAGCATCAAAATATGATATTAGCTTGAAACGCCGTTTCTCATATTCTGATTCTGCTCGTTTGATTTCATGATACTTATCAAGTTCATCTTTTACCTAAAAATAATAAAGTATTTTTATTCTAAAATAGTCTTTAAATAATATTTAATAAAAAATTCATATAATAAATAAATAGGTAACTTATAAATTATAAATTTAAATCAAAATACTAAAAACCTTAATAATGATAATTGATAATATACCTATAGGATAGATTGGGCATGGTACTTACATACATTTTCATAACTCGATCAAATGTTTCTTTAAGTTTTCTTCTTTTTTCTCTTAATACTTTTTCATTAAGAGGAGATGGCTGAACAACATTGTATTCTATATACAAAATTCAATATTACGTTATATAATATCGGTTAGATATTTAATTATACTCAGGCATATACTCAGTCAAAATAATATAATATATTATAGACTTACAACTAATTAACAAATTAAATAAATAAAGCTGTTAAGTTTGAATTTATTATAACATGTATATTTATATGTGAATTATTATATTCTATTAATTTTTTATATGGATTAGGTATTGATCTCATAATTTAAAAAATAACTTTATTGTATTATGCATATACTTCTATAAATATAAATGTATATAAATATATAAGTGTTATGTTTAACTAAATTTTCTATTACCCATTTGATCAATTTTTTCCATTTCAGCAAGTATTTGTAATGGATCTTTCCCTTTCAGCACAGCGGTTCTAACAATCATACGCTGTTTTTTATTTTTTTTTAATTCTTTTTTTCTGGCTTCCTTTCCTATTTGATTATATAAATTATATTTTAATACTTTGTATACTTAATAATTAATGCTTAATAAAATAAACATAATATACTTACTCGCTTGATCCGTGGGATTCATATATTTACCACTTTTAGTGGTGTTTATCGAACGCCTCCCCATGATTTAAATTTTTTATGAACAATTAGTACTTACAATAAAATGTATCAATTAAAATAAATTACATACATTCAAATAAATAACATTTAAAGATGAACTACAGTAATTTTGATTAAAACATAAAATAAACAAATAAACTGATAAGAATTATCACATATTGATGGACTATCCAGTATCCACAGCCATAGATATTAAACTAATGGATGCGGCACCGTATCCATAAGTTTAATATCAATGTCCACAGCACGGTCTTAGAAGATCTTCTAAGACCGTGATCCACAGATATAATATTATACATATATATATTATAAGTCTATGGTCTAGCCCAGGTTAGGTTAGGTTAGGTTACAGTACCCATGAAAATTAATCAGAATATCCTTATTCCTTGGTGCATTATTGAGCATTATAAATTATAATATTATTTATATAATAATTAATAGCATTTAGCCATGCCTCTACCGGATCAAACCACAGACATATATATTTTCTGTGGACCAAACTATAATATTGTGAACGATATATATATTCTATATAGAATATTAGAATCTATAGTATTTGATGATACTAACCTAGACCAATACTAACATTCTAAAATAGTTATAACTTATAATTGGTATAAACAATTTTATTCTTAGGTAGGTACAGGCCCGGATTGAGCCCACGGGCTACCGGGCAAAACCCGGTGGGCCGTTAAAAATTCGAAAGATTTGGGCCGGTTATCCAAAAATTATTATTATTTATAATGTCAAAATTATTATTATTTGTAGATCATTATAAATTTAATGCTCTCTTATTATTATACTATGCGCAATTGGTACACCTATTAATTACCCTAAAAAAACTTATCTCTTATTATTCTTATTATTTATTATTTTTACCCGTAAATCTTTGACTTTCAGTCAATGCATATATTAAAGTCTGCAAGTTCCACCGACTTGGCTTTCGGGCATACGCGCGGTGCAGCTTGCAGGTCACCATCTAAGTGTTCGATAGTGAGTAGTTTTTGTACACTTAAAAC